>LPNX010362772.1:5129-24130 GCA_001517045.1 Pseudotsuga menziesii | reverse complement strand
TATATACATATATATATATGACAGGTCATATTTCCATGTGTTTTTAATGTATGTCTAATTATTTTTAAAGTGTATGAGACAAATTTCAATCGAGGACATAGTTTGCATATGCATTAGTTAAAGCACTTTGATGTCTTGAAATATGTTTATATGTAATATAATCAAATTGTGTTTCAAGTAAGCTAATTTTTAAAAACTGACGAAATAAAGAAGGATACCTCACCCGATAATCACAATTTATCTGAGATACGGCTAATTGAGAGTCAATTATAACTTCCATACAAAAAAAGATGTAGGAAACAACATCTCACAGTAGCTCAATAATGACACTATTTCATCCTTGTTGTTAGTAGCGGGGCCTAAACAAGCACCTTCTGAAGCAACTAGTTGACCTAAGGGCAAATGAATAACCCAAGCAGCTGAGGTGAAATTATGAGTGTGACGGCTAGCACCATTAGTGAATCCTATGAAGCACTCAATGGACATATAAAACACAACCAAACTTACATAAGAAACACGAAAAAATGAAAAAATTATACAATATTGTACAACTATATACAAGAAAAATCATATGGTTTAGGCGTAATACTTCTTCAAGTAGAGCCCATTTCTGGGCTCCGACAACTTATTTCCATCATAATCCACTAGTTCAAAAGCTCCTTTCTTCTGAACTTTAGACACTGTATAGGGTCTGATCCACATCAACTTAGAGGTTCTTTGTCTTGGTCATAGACTAAGACAAGGTCCCCTCGGAGAAAACCCTAGGTTTAACAGACTTATCATACTGACTCTTTACTCGTTGTTTATGTTCTTCATTTGTTGTGAGTGCATCTATGCGTTGTTCATCTAAGTGTTCCAAATGTAACAAACATTCTTCTAAAGCTAAAGTCTCAAGTAAAAGTTGTATAGATAGATTTAACGATGGTACTTCACATTCAATAGGCGTGACTGCCTTCACCCTATGAACGAGTTGGAAAGGAAAACAACTTGCAGCAATCTTGATAGTATTTAGATATGCCCAAAGTGCAAGATAAATCATGATATTCCAATTAGCTCTACTAGCATTGATTGTCCATAGGAGAATGGATTTTAAATTTTTATTAATGGTTTCCACTTGTCCATTCACCTGTGGGTAAAAAAAAGATGAATGATCTTGTTGAAAACTAAGCATCGTTAATTCGGTTGTTATTTTATTCTAAAATTGACTACATGGTCAGTGAGAATCTACTTTAGAATACTGAACCTAGCAATAATCTGATTGAATACAAAATAAGTTGCAGTTTCACCATCATCCTTTATGGTAGGAATTGCCTCTGCTCACTTAGTAAGGTATTCAATGACAACGATAACATGTTTATTCCCACCAGCATAAACTGTGTTGCATGTCATGTCGTCCACCCCCAACTTAGTGAAGGGTCCTACCGCTATTATGGGAAAGAGAGGAACTAGATGTGACCACATTTTTTTGGTATAAATATGACAATGATGACATATATTAACAACCTCCATGCAATCTTTAAAGACTGTGAGCCCAAAATAACTGGCACGCAAAATCTTATGAGTTATTTCCAACCCAGATAAATCACCACCACATGCTTCACTATGGGCATCATTCAAAACGGACTCATCCTCCACAAGATTAAAGTAGCGACACAAAATTGAATCTACCCATCATCTATAAAGAGTATCACTAATAATGAGGTATTTTTAGCATTAAGTCATAATTTACACTGTTCTTCTCACGAAGAGGTTACCAGACACTTCAAATTTTGGAGATTTACTAAGATGTCTCCAACCAAGGATTCGACGTAGAAATTAAGAATATATGCTCATCTGAGGCTGAATCATCTCCTATCGTAGAACTCTCGTCACTAGGGAACTCCTAAATAAACTCTGTGAACAGCAAAGGCTTCTTCGACTTAGCGGATTGAAAATCAAGGTCAAACTCATGGAGTATGAAAATCCATTTGTTAAATTTTCCCTCGATTATACGTCAGGTTAGAACGTATTGAAATGGATTTACATCTGCAACCACAGTGATTGTTCAAAGAAAAATGTAGCGACACAACCTCCAAACAACATAAAAAACTACTAGTGTCGATTTCTTAACATTATAGTACCGAAGTTCGAGTCCTACTAGGGCTTGACTGAGGTAGTATATGACATGCTCCTAGATTTTATCATCTTCTTGAACTAGCACTATTCCAATTGTAGAATCAGACACAGCC
Organism: Pseudotsuga menziesii; assembly: GCA_001517045.1. Classification (NCBI taxonomy): domain Eukaryota; kingdom Viridiplantae; phylum Streptophyta; class Pinopsida; order Pinales; family Pinaceae; genus Pseudotsuga; species Pseudotsuga menziesii. The sequence continues at coordinate 21,902 of LPNX010362772.1, read as the reverse complement.
AGATATAGAATAAAATATTTAGTGTAGTCTAGTTAGTGCAACAATGGGATTGACAATAGTGCTTTTTTAAGGGCCTTAAACGATTATTGTGCAACTTCATCCCATAAAAATGGGGTATCTTGTTTGAGTAGGCACATGAATACTTTAGTTAGTTTACCATAGTTTACTATAAAGCAACTGAGGTAATTGGGTTTTCCTTGTAACTTTTGAATTTTTCTGATTGTTTGAGGAGGAAGATTTAAAATCGCCTCTACATTAAGTGGATCAACCATAATCCCATTGTTGGACACAATGAATCCTAACAAACATCCTAAATCTACACAAAATACACACTTATGGGGATTCAAATGAATCGTATAGTGTCTACATCATTCGAACATTAATCGTAGATGAGCTGGACGATCCCTTCTCTTGCGAGAATGTGTCGAGAGTTCGTCTAGGTAAGGTTCAACTATGTGTTTGATATCATGGAAGGATATGTCTTGATTTCATGTTCAACAATGGATTGGTCAATGCTTGGCATATCCTCATATGACGAGGAAAATAAGTCACAAAATTCATTAAAGAGATCTGGATAAATGGCAATCTCTTCAAGTGAATAGTTCGCTCCAATATAAACATTCTCCATGACATCGGGTTTAGTGGAAATATTGATCGGCCTAGTTTCAGAAATGTTTCCCATATTCCCTTCATCAAAAACTCCTTCTTTCGCTAAAGGATTTATGGGCTTATCAATATCTTCACAAAGTCTCACATGAAACTCCTGGTTCTTTGTCTTACTTAGGTCTGGAAGAAAATACGACTTATGGTGCATATATTCCCAGGGCTTATCAAGTCCTGTCATAGCTTCCATAATGGTTTCGTCTGAAGGAAAAACCATGGCTAAGCAGTCAGAATAATATGTAGATTTTGTAGCCCATGCATGCAGGTAGTATTCATTTGGCTCCTCGAAGACAGAAGGAGTCGTGATGGAATCCATAGTAGAATCATAAAGAGATTGGTAAGCAAATTATGTTGCAGATAATGTTAGATTTTTATCAATTAGACAATACGATCTTAGGATCTTATCTGAGAGAATAACATGCACAAGAATCAATCACAAGAGACAATAGACACAAAGATTATCCTCGGGGAAACCATAAAGGAAAAACCCCACAACTTCCATAGAGATAGAATGAGCACCAATGGCAGCACTAAAACCCAAAGATAGAAAGATGATCTCCAATAGTTGTTCTCTCTCTCACCTATGCGCTATAGCTGGGTGAGTGTGTGTCTCAAATAAAGAGGCTCACTCTCTATTTATACTAGTTTCTGACTTGATAATTACTTAGCAAGGCAGACTTCTCTAAGAGAGNCTAATAACCCTAGTGCCCCCCAACTATGGGGACTTTGCCCCCCCCCCCCCGATCAACAAGGAGGGTTAACCTCAACTCAATTGTGGGGACTATTGCCCCGACTTACAATGGAGGGTTAACCTCAATGACTTTAGATGACTTTATTATATTAATGACTCTCCTGATAGGAACATCGGGATACAATGAAATACAAATGATTCTCCCGATAGGAACATCAGGGTAAAATATAAGATATACAAGTGAATACATTCCGAAGTTACAAATACATCAACACTCCCTCTTAACTAGGAAGCTATTCTCTTGAAATGATTCATCAGCATAAGTCTTCTTCTCTGGACCATCATCAAAGTTGGATGATCATTGGATCATCATCAAATCTGGATCATTACTGGATCATCATCAAGCCAGATCATCATCACTAATTCCGCTATCTCGATCAAATGGTGTTATCTCTCAATTCTTCTCATCACAGGAAGTTCTACAGAGCTAGCCCTTTTTCATGCTAGTTGTAGGCCTAGCCTCCATGTAGGTGTTCATCAACAGAGCCAGCCCTTTTTAATGTTGGATGTACCTCTACAGAGCCAGTCCTTTTTCATACTGAATGTACCTCTATAGAGCCAGTCCTTTTTCATACTGGATGTAGGTCTCTACAGAGCTAGTCCTTTTTCATACTGGATGTAGGCCGCTATAGAGCAAGCCCTTTTTCATGTTGGATGTACTTCTATAGAGCCAGACCTTTTTCATGTTGGATGTAGGTTTCTACAGAGCGAGTCCTTTTTCATACTGGATGTAGGCCATTACAGATACAGCCCTTTTTCATGTTGGATGTACTTCTACAAAGCCAACCCTTTTTCATGCCAGATGTAGTTCTCTACAAATCCAGTCCTTTTTCATACTATATGTAGGCCATGCCCTCTGCAGGGTCTTCTGCTACAGACCCAGTCCTTTTTCATAATCGATGTAGATCTTAGCACTTATATCTTACCATGGGAGGAAATAATACTACCACAGTGTCAAAAGGGCACAGGACTTACATCTGACCATGGGAGGAACCAATCCTACCACCATGTCAGAAAGGCACAACACTTACTTCTGACCATGGGAGAAACCAATCCTACCACCATGTCAGAAAGGCTCACAGACTCATCACTTCTCCTTGGAAGGAACCTCGATCTGAAGAACACCAAGCTTCTCCCTGAAGTACTCAAACATCACTTTGACCATTTCTAGCATAGAATCACATCAGGGCTGATTACTTCCAAGGATAACCTGCGAGCTTCACCAGGACCGATTACATTTGAGGACAACCTACAGGTCTGTTTACGTCTAAGCAACCTACGAGCTTCGCCGGGATTTTATGCTCAGACAACCTGTCTCACCGGCTATGCTAGAAATCCCTCTTTCAAGGGATCTTAATATGGATCACATATTGGAGCTTCATTGCTCCTCTCTGCATCATACAAAAAAATCAAGTCAAATCAATCAAATCAAATAGCAATTCTCAAAAGAAACATACTACCTCCCAACTAGCTGAGCAAGTGGCAACATATTTTTCCTTGGTTGTACTTAGCGCCATGCAAGACTCCATCCTGCCAAACCAGTAACCTATACTGGATCTTAAACTGAATAAGCATTCCAAAGTGCTCTTCTTCTCATTGGTGCTACCAATTCGAATCAACATAACCATGCAGGTTAGTCTTCATATTCGTATCATACTTGATCCCACACTCAACTGTACCCTTCAGGTAACTCATTGCATGATTTGCAACCATCAGGTGAACATGTATCAATGTGTTTACAGTAAGGTAAATATCTGGTCTCGTATTCATCAGGTACATCAAGGAACAAATCATCTGACGATACTTCATGGAATCAATTGTCTATGATGAAGCATCACTCATTAGCTTCAGGTTTGATGCCATAGGTGTGGTCATGGACGTGCAGCCCATCATCTCGAACCTCTTCAGGGTATCCACTGCATACTTCCCTTGTCCCAGGGAGATTCCATCCACATTCTGCCACACCTCCATGCCTAGAAAGTAGTGCATCATATCCAATTCCTTCATCTCGAACTAGGAAGTAAGTCTCCTTCTTGTAAATTTAATGAGTTCCTCTTTTCTTTTAGGAACAAGTCATCGACATATAACAAGAGCATCACCGGTATTCCACCTTCAACCTTGAAGTAAAGTTTGGAATCTGCTTTACTCTTAGTAAAGCCTAGAGTCATCAATAATTTGTCCATCATGTCATACCATGTCGAACCTCAGGATCTTCTGCAGTCACTCCCTCTGAAGTGGAGCATCATTATCCCTCTTCCTTTTGTACTCTATGCATTGAAACATTCTATATCGGAGTGAAAATTAGCTTCCTCTACAACTAATATTCTATGTATCCATCTAAGGTCATTAGATACCAAGATCCTCTATCTTGAATCTTTTCAAAAGTTCTTCTTGCACCCATCTGTGAGCTTGTCATCCTCTATAGGCTTTCATCTCCAACCTTGTAACAAAGGTTAATATCTTCATCACTCTAGGTGATCTTCAAGCTCCTCATGTATGTATTATCCCATGGGGGCCTTCTGAGCTCGTACAAGGCCTTCTTTAATTTGCACACATGAGTCTTCCTGTCATGTGTCTCAACTCCCAGTGGCAACAAATGTCTCTTCGTAGTCTATGGCTTCTTTCTGTGACAATCCTCGTGCTACGAATATTTCCTTGCATCCCATGATGTTTCCATCTACTGCATGTTGGATCTTGTAGATCCATATGGAAGACACTACGTTCTTCCCTTCAGGTCTTGATACCGCATCCGAGGCATCATTATTCTTGAACTAGTACTCTCCTTCCCTTTCTTCTCGGATACTTCTTCATAGCTGGAAGGTTATGCATCAATGATGTCACTCAACAGTGTCACATAATTGTACTGTGTCTGAGACCTCTTTCTTTCTTTGAAGGTATCGTCATATTATTCTTCATCTTGTATTATTTCTTGAACTGTCATCAATTGTTCTTTGGAACAAGTCTCATCCTTCTTTTCTTGTAGGAGATTGTACGCAATCTTTCCTACAAGTCAAATGCATTAGTTATATGGTTAGAAACATTTCATAAGGCATATTCATAATGGCAAATTCTTATGCATAAATATATAATCATGCAACTATTTTAGCCAATACAACATTCATCCATATCTCACATAAACTTTCTAGATGCCTTCCATCTCTACCATGACATCATTGAGATTGTGAACTAATCCAATATGTCAGCAAAGAGGCTTCATTCTAGATAAGTATCAATAGAGAGTTGTATAGCACCATGGGCTACTTACCCATCACATGCATATTAGTAGTATACTGTCATTAATGCAAACATGCATAACACATCAATTGAATATAAACAAATGCATAACCAAATAATATCATGAAATGACAATTGAATACTTATCTTTATTCGTTTCGTGGGTAGACTCCTTCTCGAGCCTTCAACTTCATCATCTTCTTCATTCATAACAACATCATTTCTTATCTAAATGCTAAGATGGATAAAAGGTTCTTCAAGAGTTGAGTCCTTTGTATTCCTCATCACTTGAGGGATCTTCTTTGGATGGTGAGAGCTTGATATTCAGTTTCTACCATTTTCTATTCTCTTATTATGATTCAAGCTTCTTCTTGTGTGCACTCTTCCTGGAGTTTGTTGAAGGTAATCACTTCCTTCTAGCACACATTCCTCGAATGAATAAATCCCACGATCCTGGGAAGCCATTCAAGGTGGTTATAACCATATCTTATTCTTCTTCGATTTCTTCTTCGTAGCATTGAACACTTCCTTTTGGTGTCTTCAAGTATGACACATGAGGGATGAGATAACCTTTAATAGAATATACAATGATTCTCTTGGCTCTAGACTTGGCCTCATCTCCCTATGGCTCCTAGACCTTTCTTACTAAAATACTAATCCAAGTCAATTTCTTCAAGGATCACGAAGTTCCTATAATTCTTCTGATTTATATTCTTCTCTTCAAAATATCTTGGCCAAGGAATCAAACATCTCTTTAGGTGTATTTAGGGAAGACACATGTGGTAGAAGGTGATCCTCTTGGCCTTGACTTCTTGTGTAAGGCTTTAGCCTCATCTCCCTCTGGAACTGGAACCTCTCCACTTATGTAGGTGTCCAATTTATTTTCTTCAAGAACCAGTGAGATCCTATACTTCCATGCTCGAAAGTTTTCAGCTCCTTCAATATTTTCATCAAGCTTGGTGTGATGAGATAGTTTAACTGAGAACATCAAAATGAAGTACAAAAGATTTAGATCTTACTGATTTGAGGTGTTCGTCTTAGTTCTAAAGCTAGATGATCTAGCGTTTCTTAGAGAAACCCTAATTTTCAAAAATTGGAATATTTCATATCTTATTGGATAGAAAGATGGGCCTCTTCAAGGTGAGTTGTCCAATGTACTCCTTTTCTGAAAACAATGGAGGGAAGCTCCCCTAACAGGAAGCCCTAGTTTTCCAATTTCTTCTACAGAAATGGTCAATATTGTTTCTACGGTATATCCAAAACTATTGCTCCTCTGTATCTAAAATTTTGTACTGAGGTATCCTCGTCCATCCTATTTCCAAAACCATAGGTTTTATCATAATTGGTTTAACCAATTGGGACTTACAATAGTTTTCCCGCGATGAATAATTCAAGACTGTTCAGCATAGCAAACTTGTACAGACTGCCACATGTCAGTTTTTTACCTTCGGGGTCTCAAACTTTTACAATGGAAATTAAAGTTTGTTCCTTATCTGGAACATCTTGAAAATTTTCATTTGGACCTTCGTAGCCCGAGATATAGCAATTCTCCCTAGGTGTTCTTTTTAGGGATGAATCTTGGAAGGGGATGGAACCCTGATTTGGAGGAATCATATCTCCTATAATATAGTGAATATGACATAGAAATTTTTACACAAGGTACATCAAGATTTTAGCTTCAACCTATGAAAATTTTGGCTCTTGAGCCTTCTTGAATCTCGAGATATAGCGAATGTACCAAAACTTCCAGTTTTATTATTTTAGGGTTTTTCAGGTCCGAGGTCAAATTAGGGTTTGACTTTCCCAGAGTTTTACCCAACCAAAAATTTCGATCTTGGTCTCTAAATTTCGATTTTGAGGAGGATATAAATCCTATGCTAGGCTCACTCAAAAATTCCACTTCTGTGAAAATCCCTCATTGCCACTGCAGTGGTAGGTCAAAAACTGAAAATGCCCAGAATCAAATTCTACTTCGATAGAAATATGTGCCCTTCAATGGAGAGTTAGACTAGCCTCCTTTTGCTGATGATCCATGCAGAGAGATCCAAAAAGTAAGAATCCATAGCTTCTGCAAATGCACAGTGTCTTCTTCTCAGGTTAGCTCTGATACCATGTTGGATTTTTATCAATTAGACAATATGATCTTAGGATCTTATTTGAGAGAATTACATGCACATTAATCAATCACAAAAGACAATAGACACAAAGATTATCATCGAGGAAACCATAAAGGAAAAACCCTGCAACTTCCTCAAATATAGAATGAGCACCAATGGAAGCAGTAAAACCCAAAGACAGAAAGATGATCTCGAATAGTTGTTCTCTCTCTCACCTATGCGTTATAGCTGGGTGAGTGTGTGTCTCAAATAGAGAGGCTCACTCTCTATTTATACTAGTTTCCAAATTGATAATTACTTACCAATCCCGACTTCTCTAGGAGATTCTATTAACCCTAGTGGCCATCAACTGTGGGGACTTTTCCCCCCTCGATCAACAAGGAGGGTTAACCTCAACTCAATTGTGGGGACTATTGCCCCGACTTACAACGGAGGGTTAACCTCAAAGACTTTACATGAATTTATTATATTAATGACTCTCCCATTAGGAACATCGAGGTACAATGAAATACAAATGATTCTCCCGATAGTAACGTTGGGGTACAATATAATATATACAAGTGAATACATTCCGAAGTTACAAATACATCAACAGATAATGTCACTTTAGGTTCATATTGTGTGGGTAAAACCCATGGATCAGTCTTATTTGGAAAATCCCTTTGTGTAAAACAATGTTCCCCACATTAGTTGATCCAATAAAGTTTATAGGAGCAGGAAAACCAAATGTTCCCATAAGCGAAGTATACATTCCTACTCCTAAACTTTCATTCACCGGGTGATCCTGATTAATTATCGATATATTGGATTCTGATGCAGTTGTACAACTTTTTTGGGTAAATGACAATTGGTCAATTGTAACCATCTATTCGACATGAGGAAACATAAGTATTCAGAACACTGGCAATGTCATAGCACACATAGCATATGTTCAATTTCTACCCAAAAGCAAATCATAATAAAGAGGAACGTCTACCACTTCAATCTCGACCAAAAACACTTTCCCTTCCAACTCAATATCAAAAGCAGGCATAATACTGTGTGGATGAAAAGACCTGCCATCAAAAGTAGTGAGAAAGGTTGTAGATGGAACCAAATCAGGGGACCCTAAAGCTCGCCAACATGATATAACCATTACACAAGTACATGCGCCTTCATCAACGATTGTTCATCCAAGGGTTTTAGTCCCATGGACTAATTCAATCTAGAAGGCTACATGATACGCCAAGCATGGTTTGACATCGAACATATCAAACTTAGCTACTAGACCTATAGAGTCAATACTACCTATAGCAGCTAGAAGCGCATTTCGTTGTGAAGGAAAAAGTTGCAACACTTCTAAGGCGGACCTGGCATAAGGTGTTTGGGATAAGTCTTCCACAACTGAATAATTAGGAGCATCCCTCACATTAGGGTTGTTCCATACCCTCTTAAAGACACCTTTCGGTATCTTAGATATAAGATCGATTGATTTTTCAATGGAAAGAGGGGTTGATTTTCAGCAATTTGTTTCTCTATTTATGACAGCTCGAAGTCATAATTTTTCGCTCTAGTTTGCAAAAGGGCGTGGGAGAAAACCATGTTAATATAGGATTTATAAGATGAAGAGGCACTTTGGGTGCCCCCAGCAATATTAGATCCACCCGAATTTTTATTGTGTCCCTTTGGAAATGGATCCTTGAGGACAGCAGGTTGTTGTTTAAGAAACTTTTGGGCTTGTTCCATAAGGGAACATTAATAAGTAAGGTGATCTTCTTGGAAAATATTGCAAGGTAATTTCACCTTTTTCTTCTGTTTACTACCCCCCTCAACATTATTCATGGGTTTACGTTTTCTTTTGGTTACATTCTCCCTTATTTCATTTATTTTTTTCCCACTGGGTTGTTGAGTACTCTTTTGGTTAGATTCTATGTTGCTAATCGCTTGAGGGGAAGGCGTGGAAACAATGGTCACCTCTACTACAAATTGCTTCATAGATAACTCTTGTATTTTCTTAGTTAAATATTCTACAGTAGGTGTTTAAACTGAACATACAATTCCATCGGCATGTTGTTCGGGTTTTGGTTTCACAAGGTAGTATTTGACCTAGGTGCATCGGGTATAATGTCATACAAAATCCCAGACTAAGCATAAATATGGTCAAATTGTTGGGCTCTGAGTATGGATTATTCTTCTGCAGTTACTCCTTAATTAGAGATATATTTTGAGATGTAAGGCAAGAGTGACTTCAAAAACCAATATAATAAAAATTCAGGAGGTATATTAGACTCAATAAACCTATTTTGTCGCTGCCACTCCTTAATGTTATCAGAGATATGTGTGGATTTGTTTTGCTGAAAAGTGGACAAAAGATATGTGTCGACATCATACCAGACATGGAGCTGGAAGTGATTAAGAAAGACAATCTCTAAATCATGAAAACTATCATAAGTGGCAAATGGGATTTCGATGTACCATTTGGCTGCCACACTGGTTAGAGTTCATTGAAAAAGTATTAGTTGAATAGAATCATCACTCGGCGAGTTAGAAGAGAACCAAAGATGGAAATTTGTGACATGGCCTCCTGGATCTTCGCCAGTTTTTCCTTCAAACTTAGGGATATCTGAAGTTAACTTGACTAGGATAGGTGGCCAATTCGGATCATGACACACGGGATCGTTCATTAATTTTGATAGATCTGGCAAGTTTAAGGTTGCCAGAAAAGGAATACGAGGCCTAACCGAATATTGGATTTGAGGAGTTTGGTGGGAAGGGTTCCCTGAACCAAAATTCCTGTAAGGTTGGTTGAGGTTGCCCCCAGCCATCGATTGTGAAGTGAAAAAAGTTTGAAAAGGATTCCACCCAAAAAATAAAGTGTTACTTCCTTGTGGTGCAACATATTGAACTTAAGGTTGACTACTTCTGACTGAAATAGGTATGGTAGATACAGGAGTAGTGTTCCTTCCACCATACAGTGAAAAAAAAGAACTCCTAGATGGTACAGTCAAAGTTTGAACAACACTTTGAAAACTAAATCTTGTACAAAGATCTTGGCTTACGGAGGGTGCACAAGAGTATGTAGGCAAAGAGCCCACAAACAGTGAAGAAGGATGAATATGTCCCCCATACCAAGGAAACCCCTGAACAACAGAGGAAGATCTGGTAGGATTGTTTTGAAAGTTCTAAAACAAAGGGTATGATTTAAATGGTACATTAGGTATGCCAGTAACAATTATTATAGAAGATCCAGTAGTGGGATTCACATATACCGAAGTATTAATCACTCGCATATTAGTTGAAATCGGGGTTACTGAACTAAAATTTAAAGACACTACTGGTGCAGAATGAGTATTAGATAGTGGGATAGTGGCAAGAGGAGGAGATAACCTACTTGATCGCATAAGTGTTGTGGGAGTATAAAGATCTCCCAACCTTACCCTATGTTATCCATAACAAAACCTAAAGTCACTATAATCCCGAGTTGGCCAAACAAAAGTACTTGCACAAGAACTGAATCCTCTAAATTAGTTAAGGGTGGGTTAAATTTTCTTCCAAACTCTTCACCTTGTAGATATTTAACCTCTACAGTATGAGGATTAGGTGTAGTATTCCTGATAAGTTCAGGTTCCCCAAGAATTTCACTTATCCTTGTTGGTTCAAAAGAACCGCTTGTGTTGACAGGTCGCCTTTGAGGTGGCGGTGAGGGATCCACTGTAAGTGGGGCAAGGTTTTGAAACCTTCTTGACCTACGGAGGGGTTGATCCTCCAAAGCTAATAACTCAAATCAAACACATCTAAATACAACTAAAGTACAAGCAATCCAAAAAGAACACCACTACAAAATTCCTTAAGTTTCCAGACCAATCAATTGAAGATACCTTCCAAAGAAATTCTAGGATGATCAAGGCCCGAGACCAACTAGTGAAGGGTGAAGAGTGGTTACCAAGGTCTACAATACAATCACTTTGGGGCAAGTGTTTGAATCACCAACAGATTTTCCAAATAGTTGCATGTGGTTTCCTCCCATGTCTGGCCTTGGTATGATGGAAATAACCCTCCATAATCACCTATGTAGAACCCTAGAGGTCAAGATACTATGGCTACCAAAATTACAAAAAGGATTAGGCAAAATAGTCGCCAGTCCAGTTGATGCGAATTGGAATGGTAAAGAAGCCCAAAACATAAACAACATTGGCACCACACTGGGCCAAATGTGGTATTAAATGAATCCTCAAACGTGCAACAACTTTTGTGTATGCTCAACCAAGTATTGGAGGGATATATCTGCAACTCAAACTCACGTGACCTCATGTTTAACTCATGTGTGATAGGATATTTCTGGTTCACCTGTTGCAAGCTTGGGTTTCCCTTAAGAATGGCCACTATGTTTTAAGTTTAATAGTTTTGGACGGTTTAAAGATAAGCCCTAGTTAAATACACTAGCCTACACTAGGAAAACTTACTAATATATTTTAAATATCATTGTTCTTTATAAAGGATGTTAATTACTCAAATGGGAAGTGGTTGTGAAACTAATGGAGTGTTAAAACTCAGCAAAAAAGTGAAAAATATACTAAAAGTACAATAAACTTCAAAAACAATGTTTTCACTTGTCTTTCTTTTTAGAAATATATAAAAAAAAACTATGTGATTCTAAAAATGAAAGCTTTTCTTTTCCTTTTTAAAGTTTAAAAGCATGCATCTGCACCTACAACTAATGCAACTAGCCTAGAAAACATAAAACTTGCTTTTTGTTTTAAATTTTCTTTAAAATGGAAGAAAAACAATGAAGTATAAACAATATGTAAATCATGTGTAAAAGCTTAAGCAGATTAGACTCTAGACTAACTCTTATAAGAACAGACCCTAAACAACCCAGAAGACCTGATAACAACTCACTTGGAAAGATAACATTGTGCAAAAGACAAAGTTGATCACCTTGGAATAAGAAAGTTGGGTCATGTTGGTTGTGGAGCTTGATCTTCCAGATCTAGAGATATTATTCAATCATGTTTGTACCCTAGGGGTATTGTACACTTGTTCCCCAACCTTGGGGTTCGAGGAAAAAAATTTGGGATGTTTGTTGGACAACAGTTTTGCGGACCCATGATATTGGGTTAACCATAGTATTTTCCTGTGGTATTTCCCCTATAAAATAAAAGCATTGTAATATGGATGTGTATGGTATTGTATTGAATTGTAAACAATCTTTGTGATTGTGTGAGACAGAAAGCGAGAGCGTGAAAAGGAAGTGCAGTGGTGTTGCTGCAGGTTGTGTCCCCTCGTCTTTCTAGACAGTAATAAAAGGATTGGCAATTTCTATGTGGACGTAGCCCATGGTTTGGGTGAACCACATTATATTTGTGTCTCTCTGTAATGTGTTTAATGTGTTTTGCATCTTGTTTAATGATTTAACTTTGTATCTGTTATTTCTCTGCGGTCCTATTTTCTAACATGTTAATCAGATAGTAATAAGATAAGAACTTGAGCAAAGAATCAACAGACGTCGACAAATGATCATCTAACACACATCCAATCCAAATCTCAATCAAGTGGCAAGATTTAGAGACAGTATTCTTCACAAAACTATCACAAAAAAAATGACATAAAAGAACTTGAAGTCTATCATAAAAAGAGACCAAGGCACTAACAGTGCACCAACAAGACCTCTGGAAAAATTTTGAACTCAAAAGATTTGAAGACTAACTGAAAAAGATGAAATCTTAGCCTGCAAACAGCAGTTACAAGAAAACACGTCACTGTGTAGTAGACAAAATATGTGTGACACGTGCCTATAAAGATGCCAAGCCACATTTTTTTAGGGTAAACCTTGGTGCGCACAGCCTGTAATAGCATGTTTATCCAAATATCTCAAAAAAAAAACATGAAAAATAGAAAGGTTTGGGTTGGACTTAGGAACCAATAAATTTTGCAAATTCTACCAAGAACCAAAAGACACGAAAAACTGGAAGAAACCTTACAAGAAAACCCCAAGGAAACTACCATTCTCCAATGGATTATGTTGATTGAATTGTCATTGATGCCAACATGGGACTTGCAGTGGCCCCACAGGTAGTCATTGATGCCACCAAGCCCCTCTTGCAATCCAAGGTGTGGATGATCCCAGTACCCTCACGTATAGTGCCTTGGAGCCCTTACAGAGATGGGTTGTGCCTTGGAGCACCTTGTGTAGTCCTGCAAGGTCGTTGAACACACAATATTGGATCTTGGAGCCACTCCTTGTAGATGATGTTGAAGAACCTACTGATGATAATAAATACCTTGGTTATGGTGTTAATTCCCCTATGGACGATGGAGAATCCATTTATGGGTTGAAGAAGCATTAATGACCCATTATGTGGTCATTTATGCTTTAATGGGGTCACAGTACCCTCGGAGAAGGATTGACATTCCCATAGGAGGTGGCATGATGGATATTGACCCTTGGAGGTCCACCTGTATGATTTAGGTGGTTGAAGAAGCCTTTTAAGAAGTCCTTGGACCCACACTTGGTGCAAGCGAGTGTTTCCAAGTGTCAATGATCCTTGGTGGCAGTGATCATAGTACATAACATGACATTATTGGATGGCTTAATGATGTGGAGAATACCTTTGTTTTGGGTGACATTATGACCATTGAAGATGACTTGTGCACAAACCCTAAAATGGTAAGGTTGATCATATGAAGCACACCCTTAATTCTAGGTGACCTTGATGACTTGTTGTTGAAGAAGTCTTGGGTTAGTTACAACAAACCCTAAGGTTTGAGCCTTGAAGGATCTTTGTGTGACAAAATAAATACAAATTAATAAGAACATTATTACATCTCGAGGTCGGCTCCAAATAAAAAATAATAGATAAAAATAAATAATATAAATAGAGACCTCATGATTTCATTTTTGTGTGGGAATTTCAGTGGAGTTGAAAGTTGCTCTGAGATTTTTCGGGTGGACTGCGGTGAATATTGGACTAAGGAAATTCAGTAGTAGTAGCCTCAGTCCAAAATTTTAAAGGATAATTTCAATATATTTTTTTATCTTTTGTTGCCCTTGACACAGTCTAAATTTGGCATTGTTGGAGGCCCTCCCATAGTGCACACAGTCCTGAGTTGACTTTTTTGGGTTAGTCCACTACCATTGACTGGTGCTCCGAGTTGTGACCACGGTTGGGGTTCATAAGCAGTCTGAGGTTTTTGCAGCTTACACAGTCCACAGTCCACAGTGGATGCACAACTAGAGTTGATACACTGTCCAAGCTTGGAGTATAAATAAATTAACATGCACTACATGTTTAAGGTATGATCACTCAGTACACCTTGATAATTTTGATGATGTTAATGCATGACTTCCCTAGAAGTTGACACTGTGATGAAGACGTGTCTGCCCTAATCTTAGGATGATGATATCAGTCCATTCATAAAATTGACAATTGGACACATGATAGTTCTAAGATGCATGATAGTCCAAGATTGAGTCAGTGACATGCTTAGGTTAACAACTATTTAAAGACCATAGAAGGCTTAGTTGTGACGCAGTCCAATGCATGACATTCCTACATATGAAGAGTGATGTGAGAAGACAATCAACAAGATATGATGACATGATCACTCTTTGATAGTGACATGCATGAGTATATTAAGAGATTGTCCTATGCAAATAAAGAGTGAATTGAAGAAGTGTTATTGTTGCTTGACAAATATTTTGACATCTTATGACCAAAAACTAAGAAACCAGATAATGATTATGAGGTGGTAGTGATACCTTCAGCATGATGATGATGTGACAAGTGAAGAAGAAGGTGTGAACATATGGAGGAGATGAGGTTGACGAGTAGAGATGATTGTGCATAATATTGATGACAATCAAATATTGACATTAAGCTTACAAGTTGAGTCTTGCCCTTGAGGATTGGATTCCTCAACCCTTTCTTAGTTGGAGCTAAAAAAACGGGGCTAGATTTTTTTTATATAAGAGTTGGTGCTCTTTTCATCAATTGGTGTTGATTGTAATTGCAAAGATTGAAATCTTCCATTACCATAAATAAATCTTACATTACATATACCATTGTGTCTCTCTCTTTGATGTGTTTATCATGCTTATGACTCATGATGAATATGATCATGTAATTGATAACATAATGTTGCATATACTCTGAGTGATTGATAAAATTTGAAAAGGTTTTAAATTGTTCACACACTGATTCACCCCCCCTCTCAGTGTGGCCATTATGTTCAACAATTGGTATCAGAATTGGCCTTCATCACACACCTTGCAAGCTTGAAGGAGATCCGTGGATACACAATGGAGGAAAAAGCAGGGTCATCAAGCAATGATGTGCCCGTACTTGATGTGATAGATTACTTCAGGTGGAGGAGCAAAATGAAAGCATATTTGAAGAAGTTTGGTGTTTGGGAGATTGTGATCAATCCACCCATTCCATCCAATAAGAAGGGAAAGGAAACTGTACAGAAAGAAGCAAAGAAGGACAATGCTACATCCTTGAAGTTCCTCATGGATGGACTTCCCATCTCAGTGAAAGAAAGTGTAGGAGTACACTTCAGTTAAAGACCTGTGATTCAAGTTGGAGAGAGAGTATGAAAAGGGAAGACTAGACACCGAAAAGACGAATCAAGAATTAGAAGTCAAGACCCCAGAAGACATAAATAGAGAAGAAGAAAAGCAATTAGTGGAATCCTGTAAATCTATGGATTGTTTTGATTGTAAATGATAGCATGTGTGATGAAATTGAGAATGTTCTTTAAAAAAATGATGAAGATCTGCCAAACGCTACACAGGAGATACATCTCACTTTTTCGAATATTGATCTCATAGCCAATTGGTTCTTGAACACAGTAAATATAAACCATAGTGACTTCATAAGGTTCAAAAAGAGAATCTTGGATTATTTGAATGAATATTAGTAGAAGACCATGACAATGAGAGTATTGCTTGTAAATCTCAAACACAACGATGAAGAGTTGTGGGATCAATTGAAAGACAAGACTGTTGAAGTTGAACAACTAAAGACGAAATTGATCAATTAAAAGGAAGAACAAGAAGAGCCTATTGAAGACTCAGAAGAGCTTGAAGAAACTAGAAAGGCCAATCTTGATTTGAAGACTCAGTTGGAGGAATCTAAGAGGATAGAAGAAATCTTGAAGAATCAGTTGGAAGAAAAGGAGTAGACAATCGGAAAGCTGGAGATGGAGGTAGTTGGTCTCAGGAATAAAGGTGAAAATATTGATTCCTTTGACAAGTTCAAGGACAGTTCAGTTGTCCTGTATAATATCTTGGATTGCCAAATATCTACATTTGAAAAGGCTGGCCTTGGTTACAAGAAGGGAGGAGACAAATATGAAGATTGAATTTAGTCTCCCAATACTCTAGAAGGAGGCCCATCATCGTCCAAAGATTCTCCCCATGCACCTGCACATGACAACAAATACTTTGGAAGTTAAAGAATGCATCAAGGAGTTAGGCCTATTCCTCAAAGCAAGCTCAGAAAAGAAACAACTCCAAGATGGAACCAAAGTCCCAGGTATGAAAATGGCTTTGATGGTTATTTTTTTCCTTGTTCTAACTTTGATAATAAGGCTATGGATTGTAGACTCTATGGAAGAAGAAGTGATGGGAGTCCCAATGACAAATTTAGATGTTGGGCATCTAACCAAGATGGGCATATTGTTGCTACTACTTGTTACACGTTGAGATGTCACATCTATAGTGGCTTTGGTCACAAAGCCCAAGAATGTGCAAGTCAAAGAAGTCAATCGAGGAGGAATCCTTCATATACATCAGTGAGAAGAACCACTGAACCTTGGAAAAATCCCAATACAGAAATATCTGAAGGTTGGAAGACAAAGGCCCATAGTAAAGGACACTCTCAAGTATGGAGGAATGAAGTTGATCGAAGAAGTTTTGGAAATTCCAACATCTTAATTAGGTGTTGGACATGCAACCATGTTGGTCACATTGTTGCATATTGTCATTTTATGAGGTGTTATAGTTGCAGTGGCTTTGGGAACAAAGCT
>LPNX010362759.1:316516-364694 GCA_001517045.1 Pseudotsuga menziesii | reverse complement strand
CACACACACACACACACACACACACACACACACACACACACACACACACACACACACACACACACACACACACATATATATATAATCCATGGCGATGAAGAGCGGATATTTCCAGATTTTCTACTTGGCACGTTCAGGAATGAAAAGAATGTTTTAAATACATTTATACGAGTCTGTAATATTTTTGATTTATTCCTTTTAGCTTGTCTTGATGATGATTATTTTCCCATTTTAATTTTCAACCCTAAGGTGAAAATTGGCATAAAATCATCAAATAAAAAATAGGAGGACATAAAAAAAACCTAGTACTTGCTTCAAGACCCAAACATCATTCAAGTGAAATGTCCGCTCTTCACCACCATGGATTATATATATATGTGTGTGTGTGTGTGTGTGTGATTAGAAAGAACCAAAAGGCTCTTAAATTAACTATATCATGCCTTCCTTAATGATTTGATGAAACCAAGGGATGGAGAAAGGGCAAGGAAACGTCAAATATCACTCACACCAGGGAATAATTCTAAATCTAACCAACTATCTACACCACAAAGGTCATCTAAAGACATCATATCTCTACTCATTCGATTTACTACAAATTGGTGTAGCTTGCTTAGTGCTCCTTAGGTTAGGATGCTAAATTTCAACCTTAGGATGCCAATCTCCACTATTTTTGGACCCATAGGAGTGATGGAATATCAATTGATATTAGTGATCAAGTAACTTTTTTTTCCCAGGGGAAAATATCAGTTCCTTGTTATTTCATTGAAATCAAAGGTAACTTAGTTACAACTTCAGCTATTGCTGAGCACATGGAATAGATACAGCTATGTTCATCATCAGCAGACAGATGACAATTGATCAACTTCACAGGAATACTGGACAAACCTTCCAAGGTAACACCTATAATCTAGGAATCTTGACTACATCCACATCACTAACCTTGAACAGACAGAGAATTCAAGTCTAATACTGAAGTAGCTAATCCAAAGAAGCAATAAACAAGAGAGATTAGTAATATGAGGGGATCATCCACCTCAATCATCCAAAGGATGTCAATAGCAACAACACATAAAATACTCAAGTGCTAAGGGCTAGAAAAGATGGAAAGTGCCCTGATCAGTACATTCACCATCAGTGAATTCAGTAAACTGAAAATGGCTTGAGGCTAAGGTTAATGCTTCTTTGGATAAGCTATCAGCCTTAGTATTGTGTTCTCTAAATATGTGAACTACTTTTAGCTGGATGAAGTAAGGTTAACATGATAGAGCTAAAGTTGTTCCCTGATAGTGATCAAGTAAATAGCAAGTATTGGATGCATACACTAGCAAATATGTGGTATAAACCTGAATACATCCCTAAACGAAGATTGTCATTGAGAGAAGGTACACATACCAATAATAATAATGTTGATAGTACACCAAGATAGGTGAGGCATGCAAGCAATGCATGTAGCCGAAGATGTAGGTACAATAATCAAAATAGTTTATTTAGTCAAACTTATTACCTTTATTTTTTGCGTTGACTTAGCCACTTTCAATTCACTAACTCTAAAATATCTAATAAGTGTTGGCTAATAATGGGGACTACTCATGGTATTATGTTTCATGGGGTAGCAACATCGCAAACTTGTGAGGCATAATACCACGAGTCGTCACCGTTGCTTGGCTGAACACTTGTTATCTTTTGTGAGATATAGTTCATGTGAACAGAGTTCTTGAACTCTATTCTCATGGACAGTTTCTTTCTAAGATAAGGTTTCTATAATAAAACACCTTAAAGAAGAAATCCATAACATTTGGCAGAATTTTGGCAAACCCTTGTTGTTGCTACAATTTGGAAAATACTGGGTTAGGTTCGAGTTTCTTTCAGATACATATAGACATGGATGATATAAATGACATGAAGAAAAATACAATCATCCATCAACTGAGTTAGATCAATTTTGGAAACCAAGTGATTAATCGAGTTCATTCCAACATTGACAAACCCTTTATAATCATATAGGGGTGGGGGATTCATCTCATTCAAGTCAGATTTCTAATTGTTGTAACAAAATCTTGGCACGCAATAAAGAGTGGGAACTATTTATGAAGGTAAACCACTACTCTATTCGGGTCGAGTATTCACATAGAACTGATCCCTACTCCCTTGCAGCTCCGATGATGGGTGGGCTACAGTGAGCCAAGGGAAAATATTAGTTCCTTGTTATTTCATTGAAATAAAAGTTAACTTAGTTACAACTTCAGCTATTGCTGATAACATGGAATAGATACAGGTATGTTCATCAGTAGTAGATAGATGACAATTGATCAGCTTCATAGGAATACTGGACAAACCTTCAAAGGTAACACCTATAGTCTAGGAATATTGACTACATCAACATCACTAATCTTCAACAGACAGAGAATTCAAGTCTAATATTGAAGTAGCTATTCCAAAGAAGCAATAAACAAGAGAGATCAGTAATATGAGGGGATCATCCACCTCAATCATCCAAAGGATGTCAATAGCAAAAACACATAAAAGACACAATTGCTAAGGGCTAGAAAAGCTGGAAAGTGCCCTGAGTAGTACATTCACCATTAGTGAATTCAATAAACTGAAAATGGCCTGAGGCCAAGGTTAATGCTTCTTTGGATAAGCTATCAGCCTTAGTATTCTATTCTCTGAAAATGTGAACTGCTTTTAGCTGGATGAAGTAAGGTTAACATGATAGAGCTGAAGTTGTCCCCTGATAGTGATCAAGTAACTAGCAAGTATTGGATGCATACACTAGCAAATATGTGGTATAAACCTCAATACATCCCTAAACGAAGACTGTCATTGAGAGAAGGTACACATACCAATAATAATAATGTTGATAGTACGTCGAGATAGGTGAGGCATGCAAGCAATGCATGTAGTGGAAGATGTAGGTACAATAATCAAAATAGTTTATTTAGTCAAACTTATTACCTTTCTTTTTTGCGTTAACTTAGCCACTTTCAATTCACTAACTCTAAAATAGCTAATAAGTGTTGGCTAATAATGGGGATGACTCTTGGTATTATGTTTCATGGGGTTGCAACATCACAAACTTGTGAGGCATAATACCACGAGTCGTCACCGTTGCTTGGATGAACACTTGTTATCTTTTGTGAGATATAGTTCATGTGGACAAAGTTCATGAGCTTTGTCCTCATGGACAGTTTCTTTCTAATATAAGGTTTTTATAATAAAACACCTTAAAGAAGAAATCCATAACATTTCGCTGAATTCTGTCAAACCCCTGTTGTCACTACAATTTGGAAAATACTAGGTTAGGTTAGAGTTTCTTTCTAACCTAGGGGTTTTATAATGATCTTCTTTAAACCTCCCTTAAGCATTGCATTTGGGTAGAGTCGGCTTAATAGCTTATTTGGGAACCGGTTGTTGAGATAACTCACATAAAAATAATCAAACCAATTTGAATGCGAACCAAAATGTGATGGGTTCATCCACTAATTGTAACGCTCATACTGGCCAGACTTTAGAATCCATATCAACCAATATGGGTCAAATGCGGGTTAGCTGAAACTGTCAAATTGGGTCTGTCATTAGCTGATCAATGTAAATGCATGCACAGTGAAGAAAACCCATGTTTGAAAGCTGATAAGGACAGATTGAAGTTGGTGAAGAAGCAAGCAGCATAGATAGAGACCCTTTGGGTTGTTAGTTATGAAAGAACCCATTCTCCTATTATATTACCTCATCCAAATAATTTGAATTAGATGGTCCATATTGTTGAGATTCTGATGAGGAATATTTTGTAGGCAAACCCTTGTTTGATGATGAGATGAAAAATGCATGCATTTATCCATTTCATGAAGAGTTGGCTGTTATATTTGAAATCAATAATCATAGTTTTGGGGGCCCCATATATGATTCATCTAGTGAAGCATCTAATGAGGAACCTAAATATTTGGAACCTATAAAGAAACCAAGAATCCACTCTATAGGATCTCCGGGAACTAACATCATTATATCTATACTCATTCGATTTCCTACAAAGTGTTGTAGCTTTCTTAGTGTTCCTCTGTGTTTGTCATTTAGGTTCAACTTAACAGTGAAATCAACAAGTCAAGGAAAATGTTTCTAGTACATCTCCTTGGTCTATTATAGTCCAAGCATTATCATATTCAATGGCTTTCCCTCATGTTGGTAATCCATGTGTTTCCCCTGTCCAATTTTGAATACACAACAAACATCATAGAGACGTTATGAGACTTTGTTGCTGATATATGGCTTGGATCCGGATGTGAGCATATTGATCGAGCCATGTTCTAAGACAGCACTCATTAAATAACTCTTCTAAGGCCACAAGTCTAGGCTCTGGTTCCGCATGTTAAGGAACGGAATGACCAATAGGGGTGCTGATGGTAAACCCTAACCCTGGTTATTGGGGAATGGGTTTATGAGTTTGAGGTGCCATAGCAGCTTGCCAAAGTGAGCGGTTGATGGTATCAAATTATATAGCATAGGGTCCCCTCCCCCTTAAGACAATTCAATATTGGACTGCTACTTTTTGAGATCGACAGAAAGGAGCAAACATCACAACGCACACAAAAAACCCTTGTCACAGCATGCCCAAAAAAAGGAGGTCATGATGCTTACCCATTGAGCCATGAGCTCCAAATCCAAACCTTAAAATCCAAAACGTGAACCGTGTGCTCCAAATTTGAACCGTCAGCTCCAATTCTCAACCGTCAGCTCCAATTATCAACCGTCAGCTCCAATTATCAACTGTGAGCTCCAATTCTGAACCCTGAGATCCAATTATCAACCGTGAGCTCCAATTCTGAACCCTGGGCTCCACTGGACCTACTCCCAAATTCACAAAAGCCTCCAAATTGAACTGTCCAAAACGAGTCACGACAATGTCCAAATACACTATTCATTTTTTATTATATATTATTATATATTATATGTATTTTATTTTTATTATATATTATTTTATATTATATGTATTTTATTTTTATTATATGTTATTTTATATTATATAAATTGCCATAATAGTATTTTTTCATTAGGTATAGTATTTTTAACTTAGCTATATGTATTTTTAACTTAGGAATAGTATTTTTTATTATAATATGATGATGATGATGGCGATCTCACCTAATCCCTACAACGAAACCCCTGAAGATGAAGATGATGATGGTGATATTAGGTAATCCCTACAATCTCACCTAATCATTATCGTTATGTTGATAATCATCATCTTCATCATCATGATCATTATCATCATCATCGTCATCATCATCATCATCATTGTCATCATCATCTTCAACATCGTGGTGTTCATTATCATGACCCTCATCATCATCATCATCATCATCGTCGTCATTGTCTTCATCATCATCATCATCGTAATGGTGATGATGACGGCGATGATGATGATGATGATGGTGGTGGTGGTGGAAATGATCGCCATCATCACCATCATCATCATCATCATCATCATTATCTTCATTATCAAGACCCTCATTGTCATCATCATCATCAATGTCATCATCATCATCATCATCGTCATGACCCTCATCATTATCATCGTCATCACCACCATCATCGTCATCCTTATGATGATGATGGTGATGGCGATGATGATGGTGATGGCGATGATGATGATGATGGAAATGCTGATGATCACCATCATCTTCATCAATGTCATCATCATCATAAATAAAACTTAGTTTACTTCAAATATTAATTTTCCAAGAAAATGCATAATACTGGCAAACCTAATTTCAATCAAAAAGTAATGAGAAGGAAATTGTTTGATATAGCCAATAAAATGAAAGGAATTTTTTGTATCCTTGAAATACTTCTTATATCTAATAGATTCCTCGACTTCTAGAACTATGGGTCCCAAATATATGTTTAATAGAGAGATGCAAACCTAAGAGGAAGAAAAACATCCTAACTTGAATAAAGAACCTTCACATTAATGAGGGAAGAACCATCTACATAACGACACATCCCTATCTTGGATAAATGAAAATACAACTTTGAAGGATGATTGAAAAGTTGAGCATGTGAGCATGTGAGCATGGTGATGATGATTATGATGATGTTGATGATGATGATTATGATTATGATGTTCATGTCGATGATGATGATGTTGATGATGATGATGATGATGTTAATGATGTTTTTGATGATGATGATGATGTTGATGACGACGATGACAATAATGATGATGATCCTGATGATGATGATTATGATTGTGATGATGATGATCTTGATGATGATGATGATGATTATCGTCATCATGAGGATGACAATGATAATGATGATGATGATGATGAAGATGATAATGATGATGTTGATGATGATTATTATTATTATGATGTTGATGTTGACGATGACAATGATGATGATGATGATTATCATCATCATGAGGATGATGATGATAATGATGATGATGATGATGATGATGATGATGATGATGACGTTGATGATGATGGTGATGATTATGATGTTGATGAAGATGATGATAATGATGATGTCGACGATGACAATGATGATGATGATGATGATGATGATGATTGTGATGCTGATGAAGACGTTGATTATGATTATGACGATGATCATGATTATGATGACGACGATGATGATCATGATCATGATCATGATGACGATGATGATGATGATCATCATCATCATCATCATCATCATGACGACAACGACGGCGATGATGTCGACGATGACAATGATGATGATGATAATTGTCATCATCATGAGGATGACGATGATAATGATAATGATGATGATGATGATGAAGATGATGATGATGATGTTGATGATGATGGTGATGATTATGATGTTGATGAAGATGATGACAATGATGATGTCGATGATGACAATGATGATGATTATGATGATGTTGTTGTTGATGATGATGATGATGATGATGATGCTGATGAAGACGATGATTATGATTATGACGATGATCATGATTATGATGATGATGATGATCTTGATGATGATGATGATGATTATCATCATCATGAGGATGATGACGATGATGATGACAATGAAGAAGAAGAAGAAGAAGAAGATGTGTGATGATGACGACGACGATGATGAAGATGATGATGTGTGATGATGACGAAGATGATGATGAAGACCATGATGTGATGATGATGATGAATACGATGATGATGAATATGTTGATGACGATGATGATGATTACGATGTTGATGTTGATGATGAAAATGATGATGATGATCATGATCATGATCATGACAATGATGATGATGATGATGATGACGATGATGAAGATGATGGTGATGGTGATGATATTAGTAAATATTTTTTTTTAAATAAGATAAAATAATAGTTCTAATTAAATATTTACCTTTCAATATATTTCAGCGTCTTCTTCATCCATGTCAGCGTCTTCTTCATCCATCTCATCATCTGTATCATCAGATACATAGTCAACATTGTAAGTATTGGCCATATCATCATCGTCATCATCATCAGTTACGCTCATTGTGTCATCGTCGGAATAATCTTCATCGGCATTGTCTACTACATCATCTGATTCAACTATTTCTTGGAAATCTTCTGTTGGATCATCATCGTCAGCTAACTCAAGTTGATCATGCTCTTCATCATCATATTCTTCTTCTAGAGAACCCTCTTCATTACCATCATCTAGGTTATACTTTATCGGCCTTCCCCTTGGATCGTGTCTCACAACAAATGACCAGCCCACTTTACATGGAACCTCTGAGTAAAATACTTGTTCACATTGGCTTGGAAGAACATAGGGCTCTGTTTCTGGCTCAAACAACCTTGTGTTTACCATGGTAAATCCATTATCATGTTCAATAATAGTTCTATCGGGATCACGTTGATTCAATCGTAACCTGTACCATTTGACAATGAATAGAACTACCTTAAAGGATTTAAAGTCACACTGTATAATATCTTCCAAATGCCCATAGTATCGATTTTCTGAGACTTGTAGATGTCTGTCAGTTCTAAATGAAACATTGGTAACCTCAAAGACAGTCGAAACCCCAGAATCTAATGTTTTCTTTGTTTCATCTAGTTTTTTGATCCAATATCTACCTCCATTGTAGACCATATCCTTATGGTGTTTTACCTAAAATAAGCAATACACGAAAAGATTACACAACCATTCAGTCCTTATGCAACGATACATGGAAAATAAGAACATGTAAGTCAAAAAGTAATTTGCAAAATAAAAGATTTAGAGGGATATTTGATTAATTATATGCTTGCCATTTTATCTTTTACACCATATGCCAAATTGATTTCCCTCTCTATTAGATTGTTATCTCCATTGCATTGTGCTACTTTTACCAATGAATCCACACCTTCCCATGATATTCCATGACCCGATTGTGCGCATCGTTCAATCCATAACTTCATCCAGTCAATATTTTTTGTAATGTATAAATGAATTGCATCCCATTCTCGGCCAACTGTTTAATGACAATAACCATTGAAATGAAAAAAAGGTGTAAATCTCCTGAACAAAGATGTATATGCTCTTAATTGAAGCAATTATGACTAGAAAATACAATTAGAATATGAAGGATATGATAAACATCCACTAGCTAATAATTACCTTTTAGCTTTCTCAATCTACCTTTCCCCTTCAGTTGCTCCCCTTCAAATTTTTTATTGGAGTTCGGATCACAAATGCGACATAAATTGAGCTTTGACACTAAAATAGGAAGATATTCACTAACATACAACATGTTTTGGTATACCGTATATCCTTCCATCATAGAACCCTCTGCATGTGCTCGTTGTCTCACCAAACCCTTCATAAATTTCAAGTACCTCTCAACCATCCACATGGACCTTGAGTGCACAGGTCCACACAACTCAATCTCCTCAACTTGGTGTATGAGGTAGTGTTCCTGTGCATTGAAAAATGACGATGGTAGATGCTTCTACATTTCACACATGAGACGAGGAATTTCTCTTCTCCAATACTTTATATCTTCTTTATGGATTTCTTTAGATGTCAACCATCTAGAAGTGGTGCAAACCAATAACAATATTTCACAAAAATAAACATTAAATTACAATATATGCTGAAATAGTGCACAAAAAAACAAATATAAATTATTATACGGATAATTAAAGAAACACTAAGCACATGCAAGTAATTGCTAGTTACCTCATGTATTTACCAAGATTATATATAACTTGTTTGACATTGTTGTCGAAGTTGTCTGGGAGAGAGAGAGGTAGAACATACTGTATCAATATACAAACCATGCCATTTATTAAAAAAAGAGTATACAAACAAGAAAAAATTATATGGACATAACAATAATAATTACCTTGATGAAGACATGCCAATCATGTGTTTTGACCCCCGCAAAATCACCTTTTTTAGTTATGATATTCTTCAAGTTTGCACAAAATCCGGTGGGAAATTTAATTTTCCACATTACTTCTTTGACAACATTGCTTTGTTGCTCTGTAAACATCCATGGAATTGAGTTTATATTAACTTGTTCTCAGTTGCTATGAAATTGGATAACGTCTTTCATTGCACGGTTGCTTTCTTGAATGCCTTTGCACACTTTCACAACTTTATCTTTCTCCCTCCTTAGCTCTAGTAGTCGCCATAAGGTTTCAGTAAAATTCTTTCCAATATGCATTGTATCAAACAAATGAGCAATTTGTAGGTGCACATAGTAGGGAAACCTGCTGAATTGAATAGGATAACTTTTCATTCCTCGTGGAAGACCATTAATTCCTTCATGATCACGATGGACATCATGAATATTAGTTTATAATTAATAAATTACATCATGAATCAAATATGGCCACTACAGCAAACAAATCATAATAAAAATTAAAATACATAACAATTCATATACGATGATCCATACATACCATGATGACGATTTCTATTATATTGCATCTTCCAAAGGTGAGGTGTCATTCTCCATGGTTTTAATGCAGTCTCTTGCTTCCCATTGAAAATATTTCTTTCAGTTGTTCTATACCTATGATTCTTAGAGAGAAAATGCCTATACTCATCAAACACCTCCTTTCTTAAGCTTTTTGAATGACAAGATTATATCTTAGGACCACAAACTAGACATGCAAATTTACCCTTTGTCTGAAGACCTACAATATTTAGATATGGAATATCTATGTCAAATATATTCATATATAAAATATTCTAACTACTCCATATCATTAAATGCAATTAAAGTGGAACTTAAAATTACAAACCACAAAATGAAGTTAACCCAGGGGCATCGTGTATTGTCCATACAACCATTGCATGGAATTGAAATTGCCTTTGTCGTATTGGTCTAGATACGTCATACATAGTTATGCCATTCCATAACTTCAGTAGCTCATCTATAAGAGGTTCGATGTATCCATTCATATCTTTGACTTGGAACTTACCTGATTCATAATTTGAAGTACATATAAAATATATCATTATGAGAACCATTAAGATATATAAACAATGTAGAAGAGTAAAATAATAGATATAGATGTGAAATTAAGATACATATTAAGACAAATGAGATGCCACAACTACATTATAAATAAAACAGTTTTTGTCAATAAAACATGGAATAATCATCGACAACATGTATATTACAATTTTCTATTAGGACGTAGTTGGATACACACAATGATATCTATAGTGTCTTCACAGTCCTGAGTGATTCGGTTCCCTCATTGGGGGAATATTGTTATGATCAACCAATTAGATTACTACATGCTTGAAACTGCTATCCAATCGAATGTTCATTTCATTAGGGATGCTTTAAAGGAAGTTCAAGACATTAGGGTAGGATTGTTAAAAAATGATTCCATCATGGGAAATTCTGTGATCCATCAACCCTTATTTGTTGTAGAAGTGTCATGCCAAGCAATTCAAATGGCTTCAGCATATTTGGATCAAAATATTCCCTTGATGGAGGAATATGACCCAGTTACTTGGCACATTTTGGTTGTGAGATTTCCCAACTCACTTAATTTCTTGGATGAAATTTTATCATCATATGAAGCAATCCTTGAAGTCATAAAAATTTGGTTGCACCCACCTAAGGACTTATTTTGTGGGGCCATTAGGAGCATGATTGGTTTAAATCCACCCAAGTATAGGATCATCCTTTATATGTTCCTCGATCTTATCATGTATATTTGAAAGCATGCATATAGGTTTAGGTTATCCCTCTGTGAAGATGCATTTGAACCTTTTGCAATCCAAAATTTCCATAGGGTCAAACATGTTGGAAATCGGTGGGTCGGCCCATCATATCTGTATTTTCCACCATTCTGACAGAAGAGACTACCGAACATGGGACACCCTAGTCAACACCCCATTTCCATTTTGGTGCACATGCTGATTTATTCTCATAGGCATGGGATCCCAATTAGTCCCATCGTGACCTAGAGTTTGAGACCGCATACTTCTCTTCCATACAGTTATGACAATTTCCTGATGGGATCCCTATTTCATGTTAGTTTACATAAGCATGTGTTAAAATCTCTGCATGAACATTTGTGCTTACTTCTTTGGTGCGTATTGTTGATGTTGAATATATGCCTTTGTAGTAACTTTTTACTCAAAATGCATATAAACCTTTTCTTATGTTTAAGTAGACCTATACATGTGAGATCTATTTGATTCAGGTAGTTGATGGACCATGATTCATTGTGATTTATGATTTTGGTGTTTTTCTCAAGAATTAGCATGAAGTAAACCACAATGCCCCCTTTTGACTTGTTCATCGCATCAAATTGAATAACTGCAGTTACTTGGTTTTATTTCACTGTCCGTCGACACATAATCCTGCTTCAGATAGCCAACTGATGGAGGGAACATCTGAAAGAGTGTGCAAAACTAGCTCATCCCATGTTTGTTGTGCATATCTTCACCTTGGCCTGACTCGTGCTATTGAAAAATAGAGTATGCCCATGCAACACTCATTCCTTCCCATGTACCATAGCATTCTTTATTCTTTTTTAAAGCTAATAAATTAAAAAAGTACTAAAAATTAAAAAAACAAACAAAATCCAAAAAAAGGGGAAACTTGAATCATGTCATATTGAATCTTTGAGATAAAGGCAATAGTCAGTAATAGTCTCCCTTGAACATGG
Organism: Pseudotsuga menziesii; assembly: GCA_001517045.1. Lineage (NCBI taxonomy): Eukaryota > Viridiplantae > Streptophyta > Pinopsida > Pinales > Pinaceae > Pseudotsuga > Pseudotsuga menziesii. The sequence goes on along the minus strand of LPNX010362759.1, from coordinate 352,547 downwards.
CACATAATTTTCATTTGTTATCAGTACACCATTTACATTTTCCTTAGGAAGTTGTACCAATAACCTAAACATATCTCCACCAATAGGTTATCCTTCCTATCATCTGTGGAACTTTCGTTAATTCATCTAGAGTTGACAAATTTCACAATGGTTGGTTACTCAACTCTTATGTTGTCGAGTTCCCATTCTTGCTTCATGTTATGTGTTCAAGGGAATTCAAACCAGTGTCAGTCATTCCTCAAATGTTCCTGACCAATCATGTTGGCCTTCCTTATGTCGGTATATAGTCTTTGATCTCGTAGCTCTACCAAATTATATCAACCTATTGATCTTAGTTTTGTGTCAGTTGATGTGGGATGCATTAGTTCCCTCCTTCTGATGGATCCATTCCTATCGACGCCAAATCATCACCTAGTAAATGGATCTAGGAACCCCAGTGAGTACCTTGGATCTTGAAGTCATTAGTGGTAGGATTCCTCATAAACGATAGTGGGTATACACCAATGACCCCTAATTGTTTAATTCTACATTTTTTTGAATTTAGAACATCTATTCACACTTTTCAGTTTGTACTCAAGTACCTTGGAGTCCATCATCGTTATCGGTGGCCCTCCTTGCATCTGTTAACATTATACATCAATGACCGATAATCAGATGGTGTTTTATTATGCATGACATCGACTCATTTATTTACATGATATAAAATCCTACTATCATTAGTTTGTATTGAATACCTTGGTAAATATAGTTGTATCACTCATCGATGCATTGCCTGAGTTGTGCAAGATTAAAGTACCATGTCAAAGTACCATGAAGACGTGGATATGTTGCATTCATCAAATGTACACTTATATGTTTTTTATAGAATTTACTTTTGACATATATCCACTATGTATTGTTCATGGCCATGAATATTTACTGCTAAGCATGGGTATACCCACCTCGGGAGGATATCATATATTTGGGAAATTTCCTTGTTTGACTTGTAGGTGTTTCTCCACCTCCCGCGTTCATAAACCATCATTTTCCATCATGCCTTGATCACCAAATAGAATCAGTACAAAGAGTATCAAAATCAAAGATAAATTAATGTATTTCATCCCTTAGCATAGCTTCAGACCTCACACATTAGGGGGCATCTGTTAACAATAAAATTAACACCCTTGAGAGTGTTGGTCTGAAAAAAATATTTCACTTCACCTGCAACATGAAGATCAGAATTTTTTGAACAATTCGACCACTGCTTCCACAATGGAAGAAATGTTTGAACACAAGGTGGCTCTAAAGAGGCCAATTCCATGACCACCTAAGGGCCAAAGCCTAGTTCCTATAACTCACACAGTGGAAAATGCCTAACATGGGCATTAATTGTCCTAGAAATATTGAAAGTCAACTTGAAATGCCTAAAAACTAAGGAAAGTGGGTTTTTTGAAGGAAATAATCAAAACCTTCAAAAATATGAATCCCACATTCATTATCAAAGATGGGATGCTCAAAGCCCAATCCTATAAATGGAAGGCGTGTGAGGTGAATTAAAGAGGACAAGAGTGAAAATCAAAAGCATCCTATAGGAATTGGAGGATAGATAGAGTCTTTTTCACGTCATGGTTTCTTTGGTGATCATTGGCATTGGTGGAGAAGGATATTTAGAATAAGGGAGAAAGCGATTCACCTATTATTGGGTTGTAATCACTTTCCTCCCATTTTAATATGATGCAATATGATTTTCCCCCAAATGTTGTGTTTGAATCTATGCATTTTTATGTGTTATTTATCAATATTTGGTAGATAGATTTCAAGTTTTTTCAAAGTTTTCAAAAGATAGAGGTAAGGAACTAGCAAGCAGGATGCTAATGGAGGCCTAAAGGCTAAGGAGGCTGGAGCAAAAGGATCTTCTACGAACGACATGCTTCAAGAGGTAATTTCATTCTTTCCCTCCCTATCTCTTCTTTGAAAAAGTTTAGAAATCTCAGGAAGTTTTCATTTATTGCATGTATTTCTGTCAGCAGGATTCACCCTCCTGGTAGTTAAGGATAGATAGGATGTAGACATGTCCCTGTGGTCAAATCTACCGACACACCCATAGTGAGGTACACTTACATTATATATATACTTGCATTGGTTGCAGTAATGAAATGGAAGATACACCAAATGGATGTCAAGACAAAATTCTTGAATGGTGTAGTCGAAGAGGAAGTGTACGTAGAATAACCATCAGGATCCGAGACATATGACATGAAAAATCATGTGTGAAAATTGAATAAGGCCCTGTACAGATTGAGATAGGCACCTAGGACATGGTACGACAAGATGAATAGCTTCTTGATGAGCTTGGGCTTTACAAAGAGTAAAGAGGATTCCAACCTTTAATTCAAGGTTGAAGATGGAAGACGAGTGATGCTCCTGCTATATGTCAATGACCTATTCCTAACAAGAGAGGATGAACTCATTGTATATGTAAAGAGGAAGCTTTCCACTGAGTTTGAGATGAAATACCTAGGGATGCTGCACTACTTCTTTGGAATGGAGGTGTGGCAGAGTGCGGATGGGATTTTCATTGGTTAAGAAAAGTATGCAGTGGATATTTGAAGAGATTCAGAATGTTGTACTGCAAGACGATAGCCACACCTATGGAATTAAACTTGAAGCTTATGTGTGATGCTTCACCAGATTTGGTTGATTCCATGATGTATCACCATATGAATGGTTCATTGATGTACCTAAAAAATACAAGACCGTACATATGTTTTGTTGTGAACACCTTGGGACAGTTCCTAACGAATCTTAGACATATTCACCTGTTTGTTGCAAAGCATGTATTGAGGTACCTGAAGGGTATAATTGAGTATGGGCTCAAGTATGATGTGAATCAGAAGATTAACCTGCACGATTATGTTGATTAAGATTGGGCAGGCATCGCCACTAATAGGAACAACACCTAAGGTTTTTGCTTCAATTTGGGATCCGACATAATCTCTTGGTTTAGAAGGAAGCAGTCCTGCATGATGCTGAGTACAGTCGAGGTAGAATACGTTGTAGTTTGCTCAACTAATTGTGAGGTAGTATGGCTTTGAAATATACTATCTGATTTGTTTGATCTGACTTGCATTTTTTGTATGATGTAGAGAGGATCAATGAACCTCCTAAATTTGATTTAGAATGAGGCCCCTAGAAAGAGGGAGTAACAAGTTCTAGCATTGTCGAAGATGCAATTTATCTTGGTGACGTAAATAGTCCTAGTGTGCTACCATACTAGAGATGGTTAGAGACCAAAATACGTAGATGCATGAGATATCATATGGGAAAAGAGATAGGTTTTCCTTGAGCCAAAATGATCATATCTTAGTACGCAATTTGCTCAGACGTAACTAGTCTTATGGGTTGTCCTTTAGTAGAATATATCTCGACATAGTACGCAAGTTTCTTAGATGTAATCAGTCCCGGTACAGGTTTTCATGGAGTGTAAAGATCTAGGTGTGGTACGCAGGTTGCTCAGATTTAATCAGTCTTGTGGGTTTTCCTAGAGTGTAAAATATCCTAGCATGGTATGTAGGTTTCTCAGATGTATTAAGTCCTGGAAGGTTATCCAAAGTGTAAAAGATCGTGGCATGGTATGCAAGTTGTTCAGATGTAATAATTCCTTGATTTTGACTTGGAACGGAAAATATCCTGGTGTGGTATGTAAGTTTCTCGGACGTATTAAGTCCTAGAAGGTTATCCAAAGTGTAAAAGATCCTGATGTCATACATAGGTTGTCTGGACTTAGGTTGACCTGGAATGGAAAATATCCTAGTGTGGTATGCATGTTGTTCATTCATAATCAGTCCTTGGATGTGTGTGTTCCCATTTTAGAGATGATGAGGTCACAAGGCACTTGGTGTGCACCTGGGAAGTTCTCGTATAGTGGAAGATGCAAGTTGTCCTTGTAATGTAAAATATCCTAGCATGCTCCTATGTTGGTAGAACACAGGTTGACCGTAGAGAGACGTAATGCACTTAGTTTGTTCCTAGGAGATTCTCGCATAGTGAAAGATGCAGGTTGTCTTGGTGACGTGAAGATCCTAGAATGCTCCTATGTTGGTAGAATGTAGGTAGTTTTTGATATGCATATGGGTTGTGTTATTTGTTTTCTATGCAGGATGATGAGATGATATGGATACAATGATATGACGATAGGAGACACAGGTGATTGTAGTAGAAATGTAATGAATGGTCATGGGTTGCACCTACATGATGGATTTCTCATGGATATGATGAAAACCTAAATGAGGACTAGGCCTACACCAAGCATGAAATGGGGTTGGATATGTAGAAACTTCTGATGGCATATAGTATTATTCGATGATCGACAAGATGAGGACTATGGAAGCAACTTTGATGATGAATTCGTGATGATGACTTGACCAAATGTGTTGATGATTGTGGGGATAGAGAATACCTTCCTAGTTAAGAGGGAGTGTTGTTGTATTTGTAACTACAGAAGATATTCTGATGTATATTATTAGCGTATGTTGTTGTACCGCCATCGGGGATGTTTTTCCCTCCTTTCGGGATGTCATTATTGTGTATGGGCCTTGAGGTACAATATCCATTGTAAGTCAGGGAAATCGTCCCCAGCAATGTAATGTTCTTTCGGAGTCTCTCTAGGATAATTCGGCCCTATTAGGGTTAGAATTCATCCCAGTCAAGTTGGGAGGTCAATCACTTGAAGGGTATAAATAGGGAGGCGCCCTCAATCATTTATACACACTCACTAAAGTTCGCATGAGGAGTAAGAGAAGGACAATGAGGAGAGAGAGATAGTTGCAGAAGGATTCTTCCTATTGGGTTTTTCCATCTTGTGTATTGTCTTAGTGACAAAACTATTATAAGGAAGTTTGTGGGGTTTTCTCCTTGATGGTTTCCCCGATGAAACTCTGTGTATCTTGTGTATTTTCTCTATCTTGTGTATCTTGTTGTGCTTGTTATTATTTCAAATAAATATCCTAATCAAGTTAATTAGAATAGAAAAACTAACATCTTATTCAATCATGTAGCTATAACACAATCTTAATGATTCCAAAACATTCACCTATGTGCACTTTGATTTTCAATACATTACACAAATTGAGCATATCAGCAATTTAATCTTTGAACGCTATGTCTTCCTGTAACTCCTCATCTATGCACAGACCTTGAATGATCTCTTCATTTTGACACAATAGACAATATCTTCGTTGTTCCTGTAGCAGCCACATAGTCCTCAAGACTTCTCTATATTTTCACATGATATACAAGTTATTTGTTTCACTTATATGTACATCCATGACTCCATACTCTCAATACCTATGAAAACATAAAGTTATGTAACACGCCTAGAGGCTCCAAAATAGAGGCATTTCATACTTAACACAAAGACTCGTTTTATGCTCTAAAAAATTTTCAACAAAGAGGCGTTGCACTGCATATTCTTGTATTGGTCCAACTAAATGACATTTTCACCCAATGATCACTATGCAATACCAAATGAATCATAAGACACATCAACTATGAAGGAGTACATCATTTCAGACAACTCCATAACCCTGCAATCTCTGTAATCTCATCGTGAAGGAAAAGATTAAATATACCCTACGATGTATATGCTCAAATAAAAATATCCTAATATATCTATGATTTTAAAACCCAATAAAAAAATAAACCTCTAGCTAGCCCATAAACATAGTGAATCCATACACATGATTTCAAGTCTTCATTAAATCATCCTCATATTGAACTACATTGCTCGTTCATTCCATATTGAATATATTCAACTTCATAGTAACTCTCTTCTCAATATCCCCCGTCTATCAAAATGTTCCCTACATATATATAGTGTTTTTAATTTTATTTAGGGTTGATTTGCAAATTTTATGTTTGGGTCAATTTCCAATGTTTCATAGGGTTGAAATTTTGATAGAGCCTTCATCAATGGCTAGGGAGTCCTTATATGTCATTGAGTCTGAAATTAAATACTAACACAATAAAAAAACCATATGCATCAATGTTCATACCACACATCTTGTCCAATTCGTATTTCAAGACCCTACAATCAAAATAAAGGACAAAACCCAAACCATAAAAAAACCAATACCATGATTTTAGAGTGTGTTCATTATTCTACACCAAACCCAGAATCTCGAACTCAATGCGTCTTCATCATTCAACATGATTTTCCTTTTATTATCTCCCCTACCGAATGCATTCATCATTCCACACTTATTCTTATCAAAACAATTTATTATTTATACGCTTTAATATTATGTGGTGTGAACTCATCATGGCAAAGAGAAGTTACCCCTCATGGCAATCAAAGAGGAGACTTGGTTATTACATGAATGTTATTATGATGATTGGACCAATTCAAACTCATTTTATGTGCACTTTATGGACCCATCGTGGCTAACAAAAACATAAACAAGATATTTCTTGTTCAACCATTGCATAATTATTGTTAATGCAATTTTAATTTCTTTCAAAATCATTACTTATAGGTTATTACAGGAATTCCAAATTCTTATAAACCAAATTACTTTTTATATGTGAATATGAGCTAATGACGATTTGGAACCTAGAGCATGTTCCTCATGCATTAGGTTTGCTTATCTTTCTCCTAGATTGACAGAATTCCTCAGTGGTATTGTCCTAGAAGATTAATAAACCATGATGGTCAAGAACAGGGCTAGCACACCTTTATTTTGTTGCATTCATGGCTTCTACTACCACATCATCTTCCATATGCCATAACATCATCCACTTTGACATCAATGGCACATCATCATCACTGTCACACCCACAAGAACTTTGACATCAATGCCAACTCTTTCACAATAATCTCGCCTTTTGTAATTGATGACAACCTATAAAAAAACAAAAACTTTTACCATACTTCTCTCTTGTTGGAAATAATTATGTATTATACTATTGAGTTTCTCCCCCTGCCATTGTATTGTCGAAATGTCATGGTTTTACTATTACTCTCACACTTTGACACCAATGACAAAACGAGTGTGCCCTCTCGACTCAAGTTTCTCCTTAGGGATGCTCCCCTGAGCTCATGCTTATCCCCCTATCGGGATACTTACCTTCCATATAAAATGGGATCCTTTGTTCTTTTCAATTTCCCTCAGTATTCCTTTGATTATGTAATAAAACAAATGGTAATTTCTCCCAATTTGTCATACATCTATCAATACATCCCTAAAAAAAATAAGTCACTCCATAGACAAGTTCACTTGGATGAACGATCATCCAACATTTCATATGATCACCCAAACAAGGTTTCTTCTCCATTGTTTCTAGTTAGAGGGATTTGGATTTGTTCTAGCTTTATAAAACTTCTTCGTAAGTGTTCAAGCTCTGAAAATCTTCCTAGAATTGGTTTAAATTTCGTCCATTGGTCCACAAACAATCTCAAGTGCTTCAAAAATTGTCTTTCTTTCTTCTTGTTTTCTTGATAGTTCATGAGGGAGAAACACGATTAGGTTTAAAATTCATTGTTGTCACGAAGTTCCCTTAATTGTGACCAGTATGTCACTATTGGCATCCTTTTTTATCTTGACTATATTATTTTTTCCTTTATGAACATGGTTTTCGTTTCTCTTCTTTCACCAATATCCTTGTTTGCATCAAGTGCTTTAAGGGTTCTAGCATAAACCTCATCACAATCCATGCTTATTATTCCTATAACCATGAGATTTAGAAAATAAGGTTGATATTAGATGTAGACGAAAAGAAATGGAGATCACATGCCTATTCTAGACTTTGTAAAAATATTCAGCATGCTCTCAATAATGCATAAAGTGTTTGCAAGAATTTCTTATTTGGAATATCAACCCAATAATTCTTCAATGTACTTTCAAACTTGCATTTCTTTTCTTATGCTCATAAACCATGACCATTTTCTCAAGACTTTGCCAATAAAGAATGCTCTTTAATCTAGAACGTAATTATCATTCACCAAATATAATTTTGGACGACCAACTAATCATAGATAGTGGTTCTCCTAGATTTATCATTTATTAGCACCAGATCAAACTCAAATTTGGACACACCTTTGCTATCACAATACATTCAAAAGTTCTTTCAAGAGTGAAATCATCCAAACACACTCAAAGAAAATATCTTTTAAAGCTGCTACAAAAAACCATTTATAATCCTTTTATGGATCAAGGTTTGATTGTTGTCATAAATGTATTCAAGCTTCTTATATTTGCTACAGATGTACCAATGAGCAAGTTTAGAATTTTTGCTTAAATTCGGATACATTTTGTTAGTTCTTCACAAGAACTTTTTTCTATTGGTGGCTTCCCAAATATATCCATGGTCTTCATTAATCCTCTTGCATGGAACATGTCTTCAACATTTTCTTTTCCTTTGAATTATTCTTGTACCATCACATTGTGTTTATTCATTTTTTACAATTTATAGTCTTCAATTATTGTTTGATTATTCTATTCTTTTCAACAACATATTCGTAACATTCAAGTTCTATCTTCTACAACACCTCTTTGTTCTCATATTCAACTCGACATACGATCTCAATTATTCCTTTGTAATTTTTAGCTTGTGTAACAACAGTATCATGACCTATAGGCTCTTTTTCATTAATGTTTCTTCTAAACTTGTAGAAACAAAAATATTGGTAACTTTTAAAAAATTGTGATTTCAAAATAAACCTTTGGCTTTTCTTTTTTTCGTTACTACAACATCTTATTTCTTCTTAAAAAATGTTATCGCATCATTTTCAATCTTATATATTCAAGATATTTCTTAGAATCTATTGTCTTCAACTAGAGCTGTTGATCCAACCGATGTGAATTTGATCACATTAGACTTAGAACAATCAACCTGTAGGATTCCTTCCAAAGTTGGTTTTCAGATTAAAGTAACATCTCATGGAAATAATATCATTCAAACCATAGTTGATGAAGGGGCCTCGACCTGTGTCATGTCATTTAAATGTTGGAAAGCATTAAGATCACCCACCTTAGTTCAATCCCATATTGTGCAAAAAGCATTTGATGGACATTCATTCTCTCCTCACAAACTCATTGTATCCTTACCTATTGAATGGGGTGGAAAAATAGTCACAATAGATGTTGAGGTAGTAGATGTGCCTATAGATTTCAATATTCTATTAGGACGAAGTTGGATACACACAATGATATCTATAGTGTCTTCAGAGTCCCGAGTGATTTGGTTCCCTCATTGGGGGAATATTGTTATGATCAACCAATTAGATTACTGCATGCTTGAAACTGTTATCCAATCGAATGTTTGTTTCATTAGGGATGCTCTAAAGGAAGTTCAAGACATTAGGTAGGATCTTTGAAAATTGATTCCATCAGGATAAATTATGTGATATAGCAACCCTTATCTATTGTAGAAGTGTCATACCAAGCAATTCAAATGTCTTCGGAAGATTTGGATCAAAATATTCCCATGATGGAGGAATATGATCCACTTACTTGGCCCATTTTGGCTGTGAGATCTTCCAGCTCACTTAATTTCTTGGACGGAATTTTATCATCAGATGAAGCAATCCTTGAAGTCATACACATTTGGTTGCACCCAACTAAGGACAGCTTTTGCCCACTGGGAGCATGATTAGTTTAAATCCACCCAAGTATAGGAGCATCCTTTGTATTTTCCTCGATATTATCAGGTATATTTGTAAGCATGCATATAGGTTTAGGTTATCCCTCTATGAAGATGCATTTGAACCTTTTGCAATCCAAAATTTCCATAGGGTTGAACCTGTTGGAAATTTGTGGGTCATCCCATTATATCCGTATCTTCCACCATTTTGACAGAAGAGCCTATCGAACATGGGACACCCTAGTCAGCACCCCATTTCCATTTTGGTGCCCATGTTGAGTTATTCTCATAGGCTTGGGAACCCAATTATTCCCATCATGACTTGGATTTTGAGACCGTGTACTTCTCTTCCATACAGTTTTGACCATTTCCTGATGGGCTCCCCATTTCATGTTAGTTTACATAAGCATGTTTTAAAATGTATGCATGAACATTTGTGCTTACTGCTTCGGTGCTTAGTGATGATGTTGTGTATATGCCTTTGCATACACTTTTTTCTCAAAATGCATATAAACCATTGCTTCTGTTTAAGTTGAACTATACAAGTGATAATTATTTGATTCGGGTAGTTAATGGACCATGATTCATTATGATTTATAATTTTAGTGTTTTTCTCAATAATTAGCATGAAGTAAACCACATTTCCCCCTTCCGACTTATTCATCACATAAAATTTAATAACCGCAGTTACTTGGTTCTATTTCACTGTCCATCAACACATAATCCTGCTTCAGATAGCCAATCTATGGAGGGAACATCCGAAAGAGTGTGCACAACTATCTCAGCCCATGTTTGTCATGCATATCTTTGCCTTGGCCTGACCCGTGCTCTTGAAAAAAAAAGTACGCCCATGCAACACTCGTTCCTTTCCATGTACCATAGCATTCTTGATTCTTTTTTCAAGCTAATAAATGAAAAAAGTACTAAAAGTTAAAAAACAAAAAAATCTAAAAAAGGGGAAACTTGAATCGTGTCATATTGAATCTTTGAGATAAAGCCAATAGTCAGTAATAGTCACCCTTGAACATGGCACACAATTTTGTATCTGTTATCAGTACACCATTTACATTTGCCTTAGGAAGTTGTACCAGTAACCTGAACAGATCTCCACCAATAGGTTATCCTTGCTGTCATCTATGGAGCTTTCGTTAATTCATCTCAAGTTGACAAAATTCACAATGGTTGGTTACTCGACTCTTATGTTTCCAGGTGTCCATTCTGCATCATGTTATGTGTTCAAGGGAATTCAATCCAGTGTCGGCCATTCCTCAAATGTTCTTGACCAATCATGTCGGCCTTCCTTGTGTCAGTATATAGTGTTGGATATCACATCTCTACCAAATTATATCAGCCTATTGATCTTAGTTCTGTGTCAGTTGATGTGGGAAGCATTAGTGCCCTCCTTATGACAGATCTGTTCCTATCGACTCCAAAACATCATCTAGGAAATGGATCTAGGAACCCCAGTGAGTACCTTGGATCTTGTAGTCATTAGTGGCAGGATTCCTTGCACATGATAGTCGATATACACCAACGACCCCTGATTGTTTAATTCTAAAAGTGTTCAACTTCAGAACATCTATTCACACTTGTCAGTTTGTACTCAATTACCTTGGAGTCCATCATCGTTATCGGTGGGCCTCCTCGCATCTGTTAATGTTATACATCAATGACCGACAATCGGATGGTGTTTTATTATTCTTGACATCGACTCATTTATTCGCATGATATAAACTCGTACTATCATTGGTTTGTATTGAATACCTTTGGAAATATAGTTGTATCACTCATCGATGCACTTCCTAAGTTGCACAATATTAAAGTACCATGTCAAAGTACCATGAAGACCTAGATATGTTGCACTTATATGTTTTTACAAAATTTACTTTTGAAATGGATCCACTATGTATTGTTCATGGCCATGCTTGTTTACTGATGAGCATGGGTATACCAACCTCGGGCAGATATCATATATTTGGGAAATTTCCTTGTTTGACTTGCAGGTGTTTCTCCACATTCCGCATTCATAAACCATCATTTTCCATCATGCCTTGATCACCAAAGAGTATCAAAATGAAAGAGAAATTTATTTATTTTGGCCCTCAACATAGCTTCGGACCTCACACATTAGGGGGAATCTGTTAACAATAAAATTAGCACCCTTGAGAGTGTTGGTCGGAAAACAATATTTTACTTCACCTGCAACATGAAGATCAAAATTTCTTGAACAATTCAACCACTGCTTCCACAAAGGAAGAAATGTCTAAAGACAAGGTGGCTCTAAAGAGGCCAAGTCCATGACCACTTAAGGGCCAAATCCCAGTTCCTATAACTCACATAGTGGAAAATTCCTAACATGGGCATTAATTTTCCTAGAAATATTGAAAGTCAAGTTGAAATGTCTAAAAACTAAGGAAAGTTGATTTTTTGAAGGAAATAATCAAAACGTTCAAAACTCCTAATCCCATATTCATTATCAAAGATTGGATGCTCAAAGCCCAATCCTATAAATGGAAGGAATGTGAGGTGAATTAAAGAGGACAAGAGTGAAAAGAAAAAGCATGCTGCATGAATTGGAGGATAGATAGAGTCTTTTTCACATCATGGTTTCTTTGGTGATCATTGGCATTGATGGAGAAGGAAAGTTTAGAACAAGGGAGAAAGGGATTCACCTATTATTGGGTTGTAATCACTTTCCTCCCATTTTAATATGATGCAATATGATTTTCCCCCAAATGTTGTGTTTGAATCTATGCATTTTTATGTGTTATTTATCAATATTTGGTAGATAGATTTCAAGTTTTTTTAAAGTTTTCAAAAGATAGAGGTAAGGAACTAGCAAGCAGGATGCTAATGGAGGCCTAAAGGCTAAGGAGGCTGGAGCAAAAGGATCTTCTACGAACGACATGCTTCAAGAGGTAATTTCATTCTTTCCCTCCCTATCTCTTCTTTGAAAAAGTTTAGAAATCTCAGGAAGTTTTCATTTATTGCATGTATTTCTGTCAGCAGGATTCACCCTCCTGGTAGTTAAGGATAGATAGGATGTAGACATGTCCCTGTGGTCAAATCTACCAACACACCCATAGCTAGGTACACTTCCATTATATATATACTTGCATTGGTTGCAGTAATGAAATGGAAGATACACCAAATGGATGTCAAGACAACATTCTTGAATGGTGTAGTCGAAGAGGAAGTGTACATAGAATAACCATAAGGATCCAAGACATATGACATGAAAACTCATGTGTGAAAATTGAATAAGGCCCTGTACAGATTGAGATAGGCACCTAGGACATGGTACGACAAGATGAATAGCTTCTTGATGAGCTTGGGCTTTACAAAGAGTAAAGAGGATTCCAACCTTTAATTAAAGGTTGAAGACGGAAGACGAGTGATGCTCCTGCTATATGTCAATGACCTATTCCTGACAAGAGAGGATGAACTCATTGTATATGTAAAGAGGAAGCTTTCCACTGAGTTTGAGATGAAATACCTAGGGATGATGCACTACTTCTTTGGAATGGAGGTGTGGCAGAGTGCGGATGGGATTTTCATTGGTTAAGAAAAGTATGCAGTGGATATTTGAAGAGATTCAGAATGTTGTACTGCAAGACGATAGCCACACCTATGGCATTAAACTTGAAGCTTATGTGTGATGCTTCACCAGATTTGGTTGATTCCATGATGTATCACCATATGAATGGTTCATTGATGTACTTGAAAAATACAAGACCGTACATATGTTTTGTTGTGAACACCTTGGGCCAGTTCCTAACGAATCTTAGACATATTCACCTGGTTGTTGCAAAGCATGTATTGAGGTACCTGAAGGGTATAATCGAGTATGGGCTCATTTATGATGTGAATCAGAAGATTAACCTGCACGATTATGTTGATTAAGATTGGGCAGGCATCGCCACTAATAGGAACAACACCTAAGGTTGTTGCTTCAATTTGGGATCCAACATAATCTCCTGGTTTAGAAGGAAGCAGTGCTGCATGACGCTGAGTACAGTCGAGGTAGAATACGTTGTAGTTTGCTCAACTAATTGTGAGGTATTATGGCTTCAAAATATACTATCTGATTTGTTTGATCTAACTTGCATTTTTTGTATGATATAGAGAGGAGCAATGAACCTCCTAAATGTGATTTAGAATGAGGCCCCTAGAAAGAGGGAGTAACAAGTTCTAGCATTATCGAAGATGCAAGTTATCTTTGTGACGTAATTAGTCCTAGTGTGCTACCATACTAGAGATGGTTAGAGACCAAAATACGTAGATGCATGAGATATCATATGGGAAAAGAGATAGGTTTTCCTTGAGCCAAAATGATCATATCTTAGTACACAATTTGCTCAGACGTAACTAGTCTTATGGGTTGTCCTTTAGTAGAATATATCTCGACATAGTACGCAAGTTTCTTAGATGTAATCAGTCCTGGTACAGGTTTTCATGGAGTGTAAAGATCTAGGTGTGGTACACAGGTTGCTCGGATTTAATCAGTCTTGTGGGTTTTCCTAGAGTGTAAAATATCCTAGCATGGTATGTAGGTTTCTTAGATGTATTAAGTCCTGGAAGGTTATCCAAAGTGTAAAAGATCGTGGCGTGGTATGCAAGTTGTTCAGATGTAATAATTCCTTGAGTTTGACTTGGAACGGAAAATATCCTGGTGTGGTATGCAGGTTGTTTGTTCATAATCAGTCCTTGTATGTGTGTGTTCCCATGTTGGAGATGATGAGGTCAAAAGGAACTTGGTGTGCACCTAGGCAGTTCTCACATAATGAAAGAGGTAGGTTGTCTTTATGACGTAAAATATATGTTGCTAGGAAAAATGCACCTCTTGCGAACAAGAGTTGTTCCTCTAGTCTGAATGGTTCAGAGCTAGAAAAAATGAGTAACACGGAATGTCAAACTCTCCCTATATCTATTTAAACACTTGAATAGACTACCATGTGTCTTCTATTAACAGATTTCTTCTCTATCCTTGAAGCTTTTTCCTCTATTTACCTGCAAAAATAGAAGACAACAATAGAAAGTGATAGCATACAAGATATAAAAACTGGATCTATGCTTGTGACCAAGGACTCAAGCAATACATACACATGATACAACATATATTGGAAAGAGAAAACATTATTTATTAACAATAATTGGAAATACTACAACCCTGATGCCTTGGTGTTGAGAGTCCCATCCAATAGCCCTTTTTTCCTCTAGCTTCACCTTGCCTCTAAATACTCAAGAATGATTTTGACAGAGTTTGGGTATGCAACACAATTCTTCCTCTTCTCTCTCATGGGAGATGAGCTAGTATTTAAAGGCATGGGAGGATAGGAATGGTTGAGGATCTCATGGGTGAGGTGGAGATAATATCCAAGAATGAAGAATCTCGAGCTCCTGCTGGTCCTAAACCATAGGGATGATGCTCCACTAAGGCAAGCTTTGAGAATCCTCTCGAAGCTTCTCTTTTTCCCTTGAAAACTCAAGCACTGCTCCTTTAATGAAGCAAACATGCGGTGTTAAGGGGGTAATGCTTCTTGTAGTAAGGATAAAGGTGGTGGCACCACTCTTTTCTCATGTATTAGGAGCGTTCATGACTTAGGTAATGCTTTTTATCAATGGGGAAAGAGCGTTGCCCGCTCAAAACAAGGAAAAATTGCAAGGGGATAATTTTCTTCTATCATTTCTCTAGGGAAAACTTTGAGGGATTGGAGCAGACTAGGGAAGACCTATCTCATAACATTATGGTGATGAGATTTTGGTGTAACAGAATTCCCCCCAAAGTATGATGGCTAGAGGGAAACGATAGGCATAATACTTTGAAAGAACAAAGGTATAGTATCAAGGAAAAGATCTAAAAGTAGGAACTTCTCAAGCATGTCACAAACTTTCTACAGCACCTTTTACATTTTGATACATGTCCCAAAGGACTCACAACATGGCTGCTGACTAATACAACGTAGATCCATGTGAGATACAAAAAATTCATGGCTACTGAAATACAACGTAGATCCATGCGAACAAGACTCAAATTTGAACATAACTACCAGACATACAATGTAGATCTATGTCATATAGACACAAATATAAGCACAACGATGAACATACAAATGTGGATCCATGCTAGGACTCATACAAAATACTCCATCACAACTTGGGGAAAGCAATGAGTGCTTTAACAGATACCCAAGGTGTTCGTCTTGTCTTCCACAAAGTACGATTATATCCATGTGATTAAAATGTCTTGATGTCGAACATGGTAGAAACCACTTGATTACCGGTCAATGATGAGAACCATTCATAAGTGCAAGGGAAATCACCATTGATGTCAATGATTCCCAAGGTACCCTAGAACAATATCCTAAATACGAATAGATGATTTGATGTCGAACACTCAATCAAATATATCGATCAAAGGTCAATGATGTGAACCTATGTTGAGAGAGAGAGAATCTGTCATTTAGGCATACAGACCTCAAGGTACTAACATTGATTCTAAGACTAATTCCTAGATGATGAGATGAAGTTGACAGGAACAGTCTCATCGAAGGAGGGCCATGATGAATCCCACATCGATGACACGAAACTCGGAACAAAGTTATGGAATGTTGAGTATGTTGTAACCATAGGAATAACTCAAAAGTAACTGACACAAAACATTGTTTTGACTGCAGGTGTAAAATCTCAAAACAATTTCCCTTTTGAACATAAGGCGGCATGACCGAAGACTTGGCAGCATTGACTTGACGAGGTGGAACACAATGAAAAAATGGACAATGCATTCTTTGAAAGACTCAAATGAGTGACATGACTCATGAAACTAGATCGACTCGGAAACAAGCTGAATACCCAATTGACTGAATGAAATGAAAATAAGTGCCATGTTCAAAGGTGACTAACAATTGCCATTACTGCAAATGAAATGTGTTTCCCTTCCCTTAATTTCCCCATCATGATTGATGAGTGCCTATTTTCATTTTAACGAGTTCAAAGAGGGTAACAAACACTCATTGTAGCTCATTAAGCGATGATTCCATTCTCATATGTTTTATGAACCTGAGAAAGGAGGGGTTCGTTCCCAAAAAAAGGTCTCTTAGTGTTTGGTTTAACAAGTCCATTTAAAGTTAACTCGGCATCGTTCATGTTTAGAGATTCCAAACAAAAATGGAAGAAGACTCCAAAGGGTCCTTTTTCGTACAATTTACTCTCTAAGGCCCAAAAAAGTATTAAATAATACCCTAGAGAACTCTTCCAGTCATGATTGGTTGGAGTGTACCTTTTTCGTAAGTAGTGCCCCCTGGTCCGAAAAAGGGGTAAACTATCACCAAGAAGACGACTCTTTAAGTCCTTTTATGAGCTTGAAGAAGACAAGTTCACTCAGCAATCTTTTCACATTTTAAGAGTTCAAAAAGAGCTTAAAGAGGACTCTATTAGGGTTCATTTTTCATGATCCAATTTTAATGAGTCTAAAAAACAGTAAAAGTACAGTCGATACCTCTTCACTAAGTTTTTACCGAGCACGCTAAAGGTATAAAAGGCACTCGGAACCTTTTTCATGTTTGAATCCAGAGCATGAGAAAGCGATAAAGTAAGATCAACCCACTTTTCATGTTTTGACCAGAGCACAAAAAATGAAAAGTAAGATCAAAAAGACCTGTTTCATTTTTACACAAGCTTGAAACAAAAAATAACTATGCTTGAAACATGGTTTCATTTTTATGCAAGCTTGAAACCAAAAGGTAAACTTTGCTTCAAACAACCTATTTCACTTTTTAACGAGCTTGACATAGAAAAATAACTATGCTCGGGAATGGTTTCATTTTTATGCAAGCTTGAAACCAAAAGGTAAACTATGCTTGAGGAGTGGTTATATTTTTTAACGAGCTTGAAACCAGAATTAAACTATGCTCAAAGGGTCATTTCATGGTTTAACGAGCTTGAAACTAAAACAAAGTATGCTCAAAATGGCTCCCATTAATGGGTGATTTCCAAACATGATGTCTAGTGGTTGGTACCTTCCCCTGGTAAAACTATCAAGTGGCTTAATATCAACAAAGGGTGGATGCATGCCCCCCAAGCTTTGTTTCTTCTACCTACTCTATTCGTCATCCAACTAAATTTACGGTTACTACCAGGAAAAGGTTCACCAGAAACAGATGAAGAAAGAGGATCAAGTTATACAAGCAAATGAAATGAAGGCTCAATACTTGACACAATGGAAGAATTTGTTTCATTTTTTAACAAGCTTGAAATGAAAAAGGAATTTTTCTCAAGGCCAATTTTATTTTTTAACGAGCTTGAAACCAAGAATAAACACTACTCAAGGTGACCTGTTTCATTTTTACTCAAGATTGAAACAAAAAATAACTATGCTTGTGGGGACCTGTTTCATTTCTACGCAATCTTGAAACAGAAAATAACTATGCTCAAGGACATCCATTTCATTTTTTAACAAGCTTGACACATAATGGGAACTATGCTCACATGCATCTGTTTCATTTTTTAACGAGCTTTACACAGAATGGGAACTATGCTCACATGCATCTATTTCATTTTTTAACAAGCTTAACACAGAATGGGAACTTTGCTCATGGACATCTGATTCATTTTTTAACGAGCTTGACACAGAGAAAAGGAACTATGCTCACAAGCATCTGTTTCATTTTTTAACTAGCTTGACACAGAGAAAAGTAACTATGCTCACAACGTCTATTTCATTTTTTAACAAGCTTGACACAGAAAAAGAACTATGCTCTCAATGTCTTCTTCTATTTTTAACGAGCTTGACACGGAAAAAGAACTATGCTATCAAGGTCTATTTAATTTTTTAACGAGCTTGACATAGAAAACGAACTATTCTCTCAACTTTTGTTTCATTTTTTAATGATCTTGACACAGAAAAAGAACTATGCTCTCAAACCTGCTCTTACCCAACATGATATCTAGAGGTTGGAAGGTTTCCCCCATTACATAAAAGCTAGCGGCTTAACTCCAGTATGATATCCATAGACTGGAGCCATGGGAACATGCCCCCCATTTTACCTATGATGGGAAGAAGCTAACTAGAAAAAGAGGAAGGAACCACAAGAACATGCGGCACATTCAGGGTAGTCTAATGAC
The DNA here is from genome assembly GCA_001517045.1 of Pseudotsuga menziesii. Taxonomy (NCBI): domain Eukaryota; kingdom Viridiplantae; phylum Streptophyta; class Pinopsida; order Pinales; family Pinaceae; genus Pseudotsuga; species Pseudotsuga menziesii. Next base: position 333,806 of record LPNX010362759.1, on the reverse strand, counting down.
TAAGAGTAATGCGATGGTCAAGTGTAACAAAGGAAAGTTGATCAATAGTCAAAATATTCCCATCATGGGGAAAATGTATCACTCTAAAAAGTGTGGAAACTACAGCCTTCATGGCATACACATAATCATGTCCAAGGAGCAGATTGAAATCTAAAAGACCTTGGACAACCATAACATCAATACAGATAGTTTTCCCTCCTAAAGTTATAGGTAAATGAGGAAGGATCCCTAAAGGTGCGGTAGGTCTGCAATTAAAAGCCAATATCTGATCAGTGGCTGGCACAAGCTGAGGAGAACCTAAAGCTTTCCAAGCAATTGAGGATAGAATACTAACATAAGCCCCTTTGTCAACAATAGTGTGAAGCATACTCTTAGTGGTAATGTTCACAACTATCTAGAAAGGAACACTCAAATGAAGACGAGACTCTATTAAGTTACTCCAGTCAAAGGAAATAACCTCAATACTTTGAGCGGGTTCTGTCGAAAGAGACAAAATTTCCTCTTGTCAAGAACAATCAGAACAAAGCATAAAAACTTAAGCAGGTTTTAGTTCATTCTCTACTGGAAGAGAAGAACAAGATGAAGAATTGGTCAAAGTGACCACTTTAGTCTTAACACTCTCAGATAAAAGAGCGGGATCAGGTGGAGATGACGTCGAAGTGACCAATTTAACTTCACTTTTCAAAGGAAGAGTGGGATCAACCACGGATGAATCCGAATTGACTACTTGGAATTCACTCTTGGAAGGAAGAGTGGGATCAACCTCGGATGAAACCAAATCGACCACTTGGTCAACCAGTGGGGATTCAAGAGACAACTTATGATACCCTGTTGGAAGCCATTAACGAGAAACCGTAATATCTTCTAGAAACTTATAAGCTTCATCCATGAGAGGACAAAGCTAAGTAAAGTGCATGTCCTTACAGAGCAAGCAACGATTTCTGACTTTATCCTTTCGACTCTTAACCAAAGAGTCACTGGTTGAGGGGGAATCATCAGTATGATGACTAGAGGCTGATGACATCAGTTGCTGGGAAACCTTAGACCACTCTTCTAAAACTAGGGCCAGACCATGACACTCTTTCAGAAGGTGATCACCCTTGCAAAGCCTACAAGGGAATTTGGGCTTACACGGTTTTTGGGTGTACAGATAAACACTCTCTGCACTGGGAGGAGTAATTGGTTGAGACTTGGTTTTTTCTTTGTTTTTCTTCTTCTTAATCTTCCTTTTCTTCTTCTTCTTCTCCACCTGACTACTAGTACTAAAACTTTCAATAGGAGAAGAGGGAGAAGAGGGAGAAGACACATCAGGCGAAGAAGGAGAGGGATCAACATGAGGTTGATGCTCCCGCATTGAAGGATTAGGATCTAAAGCAGTTGGTGTACATGGGATAATTGGACTGGAGAATAACCAAACAGGTAATCCGATGGTCAATCCAGGAAGTCTTAATGTAGCCATGAGAGGAGGACCAACATCCCCATATGGAGGGAAAACAAAAGACATTCTTGGTAAAGGAGTCTCTTGGTTGGTAGTCCTCGAAGGTGAAGCCATAATATGTAAAAAAAACTATCTCTCTCTTCTAAGAAATCCTAACTGTACAGACAACAAGCACTACTCAAACTAAAGCAGCAAGCAAAATATGTGAGAGGAGTGGATAAAAGGTCTAGAACCTCACAGGATTGTCACACCACCACAACTCAATATATACTGTAGGGTCCAACAGTAGAGCGTGATAAGGAGGATTAAGACCGTACTTTTCCTAAATACCGGACTACCTGGATGGTACATGCGTAGTAATCTCCTTGAGTGTTGTTCTCGGTGTATTGCGATGATAGGATGACCAAAGGGTTGTACTCTGATGGTATCATGATTCCTAAAGATGTCTCCTGTTATACAGAAGGTACATGGGATCTCCACTCCGTAGTAGTGTTGTCTAATGCACGACCATTCGAAAGAGGCCTTCTGATATACAACTAAGTACATTAAGTACCTTTCGATATACCTCAAGGGTACGTGAAAGTCCGTTCGATATGTCAGCCGTACGTGGAAGAACCACACGATCCCCAGGATGCAGTGCAGGAAATAAACAACAACTCCTACGTTTAAAGACATCGGAACACATCTCTAACCTAACACACAAATTTCTAAAGATTTTAACCTAATCTAGCACTTAATTTTATCTTGAACAGTTAGATGGATGCATGAGGTGAGGACATAAAAAGTAAAACCATGCAATATGATTTTGCAAAATTTCAATTTATCTTTAAAGGTATGCCCTACTTAAGGAAGGTAGAGAGATTCAATTTCTTTGAAACACAGAATAAATCCCATACAAAAACAAACTGCTTATACGGTCTGTTCCTAACTAAAACAAACAAAATCTTCCTTTTGAATGGAAAAAGAAGTGAGATCTCTAATGAAAAGCAAGAAAATATAATTACAACTTTTATACAAAAGTGTTCAGATTTTTCAACTAAAGTGAGGATAAACTAATCACAAAATTATACAATAACTTTCATATGGACTTTCACAATTTTTTGAAAAAAAAGGAAAAAACATACAAAAATCATGTACAACAAATGAAAAAAAACTGAAATGAATATTTTCTTGTTCTATTAAAGAAGACAGAAATCAGGGATCTAACAAAACCAAGTTCTATTCAAAGCCAACTATGAAGCTTTAAAGACCAACCCCAATCACAATTCTTGAAAATACGTATGAATTCATACATGCGCATAGGGGGCTTTTTTTTAAATTTTTTTTTTTTTGATTGAGTTTTCTATTCAAAAATAAATGCAGAGTTCAAACACAACCGTAACTATCTAAAGCATGGATCCCAAATAATAATAACAAGCATTTAAGAATCAAATACCAAACCAAGATAAATAGAATACCTGGCACCACGAGTTGCAGGTGTTGAACATGGCGTTACCAACCTGAGCACCGCTTCCTGTCCATGAGAACAGAGTGGTGGCACTACCTACTGTAGGTTCACACCAGAGTGTTACCAGTTCTAGCACCGCTTCTCGCACACAGAGAAAGAGTGGTGGCACCGCTTCTTTCACACAGAAAAAGAGCGGTGGCAGCTCCAAAACCGCACTTAATATACAATCCAGGAGTAGTGCCCAAGATGGCGATTTGAAAAATAAAAAAATGCAACAAAAAAGTAAGTTAGAGTCCAAAAATAAACCCAAACAATCACCAAAAAACCCAGTGAACCAAAAATATGAATATCCAAAGGCTAATAGAGGCAAATCAATCAAATTCAAAGAAGATCTACAAATCTATCAATTGGAAAAGTAGATCTAGAAATTGAAAATGAAGGTGGAGGTTTCAACTTACCAAAGATCCAGAATTCGAAGTAGTCCCCAGCAGAGTCGCCAGATTTGTTGCTAGGAAAAATGCACCTCTTGCAGACAAGAGTTGTTCCTCTAGTCTTAATGGTTTAGATCTAGAACAAATGAGTAACATGGAATGTCAGACTCTCCATATATCTATTTAAACACTTGAATGGACTACCATGCTTCTTCTTTTAACGGATGTCTTTGCTATCCTTGAAGATTTTTCCTTGGTTTACCTACAAAAATAGAAGACAACAATAGAAAGTGATAGCATACAAGATATAAAAACTGGATCTATGCTTGTGACCAAGGAGTTAAGCAATACATACACATGATACAACATATATGGGAAATAGAAAACATTCTTTATTAACAATAATTGGAAAGACTACAACCTTGGTGCCTTGATATTGAGAGTCCCATCCAATAGCCCTTTTTTCCTCTAGTTTCACCTTGCCTCTAAAGACTCAAGAATGATTTTGACAAAGTTTGGGTATGCAACACAATTCTTCCTCCTCTCTCTCATGGGAGATGAGCCAGTATTTAAAGGCATGGGAGGATAGGAATGGTTGAGGATCTCATGGGTGACGTGGAGATAAGATCCAAGAATGAAGCATCTCGAGCTCTAGTTGGTCCTAAACCATAGGGATGAGGCTCCACAAAGGCAAGCTTCGAGAAGCCTCTCGAAGCTTCTCTTTTTGCCTTGAAAACTTGAGCACCGCTCCTTTAATGAAGCAAACCAGTGGTGTTAAGGGGGTAATTCTTCTTTTAGTAAGGATAAAGGCGGTGGAACCACTGTTTTCCCATGTATCGGGAGCGTTGCTGACTTAGGTAACACTTTTTGTCAATGGGGAAAGAGTGTTACCAGCTCAAAACAAGGAAAAATTGCAAGGGGATAATTTTCTTCTATCATTTCTCTAAGGAAAACTTTGAGGGATTGGAGCAGAAAAGGGAAGACCTATCTCATAACATGATGGTGACGATGGATTTACCATCATAACATCATGGTAACAATATCCTGGCATGCTCCTATGTTGGTAGAACACAAGTTGACCATAAAGAGACATAATGCACTTGGTGTGTTCCTAGGCAATTCTTACATAGTGGAAGATGCAAGTTGTCTTGGTGACGTGAAGATCCTAGACTGATCCTCTATTGGTAGAACGCAGGTACTTTTTGATATGCATATGGCTTGTGCTCTATGTGTTCTATGCAGGATGATGAGATGATATGGATATGATGATATGACGATAAGAGACGTGGGTGATTGCAATGGAAATGTAATGAATGGTTCTGGGTTGTACCTACATGATGGATTTCTCATGGATATGATGAAGACCTAGATGAGGACTAGTCCTACACCCAACATGAAATGGGGTTGGATCTGTAGAAACTTTTGATGGCATATAGTATTATTCGATGATCGACAAGATGAGGACTATGGAAGCAACTCTGATGATGACTTCGTGATGATGACTTGAGAAGATATGTTAATGATTGTGGCAATAGAGAATACCTTCCTAGTTAAGAGGGATTGTTGTTGTATTTGTAACTACAAAAGATATTTTGATGTATATTATCACTGTATGTTGTTGCACCCCCATCGGAGATGTGTTTCCCTCCTTTTGGGATGTCATTATTGTGTATGGTCCTTTAGGTACAACCTCCATTGTAAGTCATGGCAATAGTCCCCAGTACTGTAATGTGCTTATGGAGTCTCTCTAGGAGAAGTTGGCCCAGTCAAGTTGGGAGGACAGCCACTTGAAGGGTATAAATAGGGAGGCTCCCTCAATCATTTATACACACACTCACTCAAGTTCGCATGAGGAGAAAGAGAAGGACAATGAGGAGAGAGAGATAGTTGCAAAAGGCTTCTTCCTATTGAGTTTTTCCATCTTGTGTATTGTCTTAGTGATGAAACTATTCTAAGGAAGTTTGTGGGGTTTTCTCCTTGATGGTTTCCCCGATGAAAATCTAGGTGTCTTGTGTATTTTCTCTATCTTGTGTATCTTGTTGTGCTTGTTATTCTTTCAAATAAAGATCCTAATCAAGTTAATTAGAATAGAAAAACTGACATCTTAGTCAATCATGTATCTAAAACACGGTCTTAATGATTTCAAAACATTCACCCATGTGCACTTTCATTTTCAATACATTACACAAAATGAGCATATCATCAATTTAATATTTGGACACTTTGTCTTCCTGTAACTCCTCATCTACACACAGACCTTGAATGATCTCTTCATTTGGAGACAATAGACAACATCTTCGTTGTGCATGTAGCAGCCACATAGTCCTCGAGACTTCTCTATATTTTCACATGATATACAAGTTATTTGTTTCACTTATATGTACATCCATGACTCCATACTCTCAATACCTATAAAAACATAAAGTTATGTAACACTCCTAGAGGCATTTCATACTTAACACAAATAGTCATTTCATGCTCTCAAAAAATTTCAACAAAGAGGCGTTTCAGTACATATTCTTGTATTGGTCCAACTAAATGACATTTTCACCCAATGATCACTATGCAATACCAAATGCATCATAAGACACATCAACTATGAATGAGCAAAACATTTCAGACAAATCCATAACCCTGTGATCTCCGTAATCTCATCATGAAGGAAAGCATTAAATATACCCTACGATGTATATGCCCAAATAAAAATATCTTAATATATCTATGATTTTAGAACCCAATAAAAAATAAACCTCTAGCTAGCCCATAAACATAGTGAATCCAGACACATGATTTCAAGTCTTCATTAAATCATCCTTGGATTGAACTACATTGCTCGTTCATTCCATATTGAATATATTCAACTTCATAGTAACTCTCTTCCCAATATCCCCCATCTCTCAAAATGTGCCCTACATATATAGTGTTTATTTTATTTTATTTAGGGTTGATTTGCGGATTTTATGGTTGGGCCGATTTCCAATGTTTCATAGGGTCAAAATTATGATAGAGCCTTCATCAATGGCTGGGGAGTCCTTAGATGTCATTGATTCTGAAATTAGAAATTCACACAATAAAAAAACCATATGCATCATTGTTCATACCACAAGTCTTGTCCAATTCGTATTTCAAGACCCTGCAATCAAAATAAAGGACAAAACCCAAACCATAACAAAAAAAATACATCGATTTTAGAGTGTGTTCTATTATTCTACACCAAACCCAGAATCTGGAACTCAAAGTGTCTTCATCATTCAACATGATTTTCCTTTTTTTATCCCCCCTACCAAATGCATTCATCATTCCACACTTGTTCTTATCAAAACAATTTATTATTTATACACTTTAATCTTATGTGGTGTGAACTCATCATGGCAAAGAGAAGTTACCCCTTGTGGCAATCAAAGAGGAGACTTGGTTATTACATGAATGTTATTTTGATGATTGGACCAATTCAAACTCAATTGATGTGCACTTTATGGACCCATCGTGGCTAACAAAAACATAAATAAGACATTTCTTGGTCAACCATTGCATAATTATTCTTAATTCAATTTTAACTTCTTTCAAAATCATTACTTATAGGTTATTAGAAGAATTCCAAATTATTATAAACCAGGTTACTTCTTATATGTGCAGAGGAGCTAATGACGATTTGGAACCTAGAGCATGTTCCTCATGCATTAGGCTTGCTTATATTTCTCCTAGATTGACATAATTCCTAAGTGGGATTTTCCTAGAAGATTAATAAACCATGATGGTCAAGAACAGGGCTAGCACACCTTTATTTTGTTGCATTGATGTCTTCTACTACCACATCATCTTCCATATGTCATAACATCATCCACTTTGACATCAATGACAATTCTTTCGCAATAATCTCACCTTTTGTCATTGATGACAACCTATAAAAAGCAAAAACTTTTACCATACTTCTCTCTTGTCGGAAATACTTATGTATTCTACTATTGAGTTTCTCCCCCTACCATTGTATTGTCAAAACCTCATGGTTTTACTATTATTCTCACTTTTGACACCAATGACAAAATGGTTGTACCCCCTGGACTCAGGCTTCTCCTAGGGATGCTCCCCCTGAGCTCATACTTATCCCCCTGACGGGATACTCACCTTCCATCTAAAACGAGAGCCTTTGTTCTTTTTAATTTCCCTCAGTCTTCCTTTGATTATGTAATATAACAAATGGTAATTTCTCCCAATTTGTCATACATCTATCAATACATCCCTAAACAATAATAAGTCACTCCATAGACAAGTTCATTTGGATGAAATATCATCCAACATTTCATATGATCACCCAAACAAGGTTTCTTCCCCATTGTTTCTAGTCAGAGGGATTTGGATTTTTTCTAGCATTATAAAACTTCTTCGTAAGTGTTAAAGCTCTGGAAATCTTCCTAGAATTGGTTTAAATTCCATCCATTAGTACACGAACAATCTCGAGTGCTTCAAAAATTGTCTCAGTTTATTCTTCTTTCCTTGATAGTTCATGAGGGAGAAACACAATTAGGTTTAAAATTCATTGTTGTCATGAAGTTCCCCTAATTGTGACCAATATGTCACTATTGGCATCCTTTTTTATGTTGACTATATCATTTTTTCCTTTGTGAACATGGTTTTCATTTCTCTTCTTTCACTAGTATCCTTGTTTGCATCAAGTGCTTTAAGGGTTCTAGCGTAAACCTCATCAGAGTCCATGCTTATTATTCCTATAACCATGAGATTTGGCAAATGAGGTTGATATTAGATGTAGAGGAAAAGAAATGGAGATCACATGCCTATTCTAGACTTTGTACAAATATTCAGCACTCTCTCAATAATTCATAAAGTGTTTGCAAGAATTTATTATTTGGAATATCCACCCAAATATTCTTGAATGTACTTTCAAACTTGCATTGCTTTTCTTATGCTCATAAACCATGATCATTTTCTCAAGACTTTGCCAATAAACAATGCTCTTTAATCTAGACCATAATTATCATTCACCAAATATAACTTTGGACGACCAACTAATCGTAGATAGTGGTTCTCCAAGATTTATCATTTATTAGTACCAGATCAAACTCATATTTGGACACACCTTTGCTATCACAATACATTCAAAATTTATTTCAAGAGTGAAATCATCCAAACACACTCAAAGAAAATATCTTTCAAAGCTGCTACAAAAAACCATTCATAATCCTTTTATAGATCAAGGTTCGATTGTTGTCATAAATGTATTCAAGCCTCTTATATTTGCTACAGATGTACCGATGAGCAAGGTTAGAATTTTTGCTTAAATTTTGATACATTTTATTAGTTCTTCCCAAGAATTTTTATCTACTGGTGGTTTCCCAAATCTATTCATGGTCTTCATTAATCGTCTTGCATGGAACATGTCTTCAACATTTTCTTTTCCTTTGAATTATTCTTGTACTATCACATTGTGTTTATTCATTTTTTACAATTATAGTCTTCAATTATTCTTTGATTATTCTATTCTTGTCAACAACATCTTCATAACATTCAATTTCTATCTTTTACAAAACCTCTTTTTTCTCATATTCAACTTGACATATGATCTCAATTCTTCCTTTGTAATTTTTAGCTTGTGTAACAACAGTACCATGACCTTTAGGGTCTTTTTCATTAATGTTTCTTCTAAACTTGTAGAAACAAAAGTATTGACAACTTTTAAAAAATTGTGATTTCCAAATAAACATTTGGCTTTTCTTTTTTCATTATTACAACATCTTCTTTCTTCTTAAAAAATGTTATCGCATACTTTTCAATCTTATATATTCAAGATATTTCTCAGAATCTACTTTCCAACACTCTAGACTTATAATTCTCAAGCTCTTTCAGATTATATTACAGCTTAGACTCCCCCCGAATGAAATCATCTATGTCATTGGAGGTCTCTACGCCAAGTTGTTTAAAACAACGCAACAAACTATTATGCAGCAAGATAATCATCCTTTTCTTTGATACTTGTGTTCCCATTTCCCTTGTTCTTATTCGAATATGACAATGGTTGCATTTGGATGTTTGCCTCAACTACTATTTCTTCTACAGATTTATCTTCTTCAAATTCTACAACAACAAGTTCATCTTCTTCCATTTTTGTAATGATTGGCTGGTTGACTTTTCTTTCGGTTTCCTTCTCAACCTCATGTTTTTCTTCTTTGACCATAGTTTCAAAGATACAATCTTTATCATCTGTAACAATACTAACACCTCTCTTTTCACTTGTAGAGTCATCATTTGTACTGATATTTTCACATGAACATGCATCATCATTGTTACTCAACTCTACTACTCCTATGGGCATGTCCTGTGAGAATTTTTCATTTTCTCATTCCTTGTTATACAAAGCTAATTCACATTCTTCCTTAATTTTCTCTTATAATTTCATTTTCCATGTTTTTGTGCACTTTACTTTATTTTTTTTGGAAATTTTACTCCTTTATCTATTTTGAGCATATAAGGCAAGCTAACATTCTTCTTTTCTTGTTTTCTCTTCCATACTTTAATGGATTCCTTCTTCTGGATGATAATAGTATTTACTTTCATAGGAAACTTTATTAGTACTTTACAGTCTTGAGCTTTGTGGCCCATGTTGGTGCATTTGTAATAGACTACATTATTGCATAATCTTGTAATATGCCTAGAACTATTGCGCTTCCAACATTCAATGTTTATATCAACATCTTTATGAAATGTTATGTTTTTGTTGTCCACAAAAACATTCTTGGCCTTTTCTCACATGATCATTTATTACATGGACTCCACAATCCACTGCTTTATGCCCAAAATTGTTAAAACAGAAACAACAACAACAAAAAACAATTATACCTAATAGTAAAATGTCTCCTTGGAGGAGCATCTCTTCTATGCTTATTCCTATGAGACCTCGGTTGATTATTCTTTCTTTCCATGTTGATGTCTTCTCTACAATTGGGGCTTTTATGAACATTTGTATTGATTTCTTCCTTCTCCTTAATTGACTTGGAGCTTTCATCATATTCAAGAGTGTTATGATTGTTGTCATATCCTAAACCTATCTTGATCAACGGTTACCTTTGATAGCTAAGAATCTCATCTAAAACTACAATACTCTTTTCAAAATTCAAATTTTTATTCAGTTGTGAAATTGTCTTACTATAGTTCATTTCGTAGAAGAAAATTTTCACATTCTTTCTTGTGACAAATGTATTCCATTTCTTTGAGCTTATTTTCAAAACCTTCTTCAATGTTTTGGCCTCCTATAACTATCTTTTTAGGCTGATAATCTCAGTTTCATAATGTTATTCTTCACGATAAACATCTTATTTAGTTTTAGAGTCTTCCTTTCTTTTAGAATTTCAATTTTATTGTAGTGCTCTGGTTTGTAGAAGAGCACTAAGTCAATTCTCAGCTAACTTTCTTATGTATTAAGCTCATTCTGAGCTAGTTTCCGTAAATTTCAATACAAAACTAAGTTGTTTTAATCTATTTTCTAATAGTCTATTCAAGTATATTTATTTTTCTTATTATAGTCATTTTCAACATACGCACAAATATTAAAAATATATATATATACTAAATAACAAGATTTTATTTCGTGTATATTTCAACATAAGTTAGAATATGATAAATCAATTAAAAAAATAAGAAGAATACCTTATGTTAGTAGATGGTAGATGACCTCCTTTAATCCAGTAGAACTTTTCCAACTTAGCCTCCTTAGTACTTAAGAACCGACTGAATAAACCACCCTATTGACCAACTCTGATCGTGTTGGCCCTAGGAAATTGATAGACTTCCTAGCCCCTGAGCCCACAAACCGATAATTCCACTAAAAACTTCCCTTGTTTTGGTTCCCAAATCAGATTTTTCCCATTCCTCCCTTCAACAAGGTTTTCCCCTTCCCTTTAAATTTTATTTTTCCCCAAAACCAAGATCGAAGATCCTCGACTACTCCCTCCAACCTTTCCTATATACCCAACTTCCTTGTGCTTCCTTCAACCTTACTCCATCACCTTCCCTCTATCTTCTCGATATCCAAACCCATTAATCCCCTTTATGTTATTCAAGACAATTTAATATTTAATATGTTTATCAGATATTGTTTTTCTCTCGATTAGTTCAAACAATAATGTTCATTAAGTTAGTTCTATCAGGCTGATTCTAATTATTTATTAATTCTTTTAAATGACCACTACTGGGTTTCTTTTACGAGTCTTATCTTCTTCATTGTCAGATCCATCTACTACTTATGTTTTAAATGTTTTAGGATAAAATAATAATTAATAAGCATGACCTAACATAACGGAGATTCCAATGTCTCGATTACTTAATCAAAATCACATTTGACAAGGATGTTTTGTTTTCCAAATTTGTTTAAATATTCGTATAATATTAATATAATATTATTTGATTTGGACAATTCTCTCCCAATTTGTTTAAAATAATAGTATTGCTCCACTTATCCAAGGAGGAAAAATAATCCAAGTATTTAAATAATTAATTTAACTAGCATTATGAAATTACTTATTTCACAATAGTTTAAAATTAACAATAATCATAATAATATTAATAATAACAATAATAATTATTGAATAAATAGTAATAATAATAATAAACATTCATTACTTGTTTGTTTAGTTTTTAACAAATTACCAACATAGTACTTTTACACTTATATACAAGTATCCGTAAAGGTAAAACTAATTGTAATTAATAATTTCATAGTACAATTCTACTATCGAATATGGAACAATGTTCATACTTACATATGACAATTTATCACAATAATTTCAACTAACGACACTTAATAAATCATTTATTGTATTGCTCATATAAAATATAAGGAACACTAATTGACTAGTTTAATACATACCTTACAAACCTTAACTTTTATTATCAATGTATAATAACTTACTATTTTGTAACACGTACACAATTATTTAACCTTGTGGGTAATTGTATAACGATACTAGGGTATATAGGCAAAGTCTACATGCGTGGCCAGTGCATGCACATATCACATATGTATTATAAATAAGCATATCATGCATATGCATATCTGATAATTAAAAATAACAATGCAGACGTAATAGTCATAGATACTTTAAAATTATCAATTTATCAATATGAGTTATCTAATGGTTTAAATAATCAAGGTTCAACATTATTGTACTTAGATTTACAATAATCAATTAATCAGTTACATTCAGGGGAGCGCTACCTACTACCACCACATACTTCCATATAACCCCCAATCCCCCACAATACTGGCTAACACATCCTCCCATCATATCCTACTTTCGCATCCTCCCTATCCTTCCTCTGCTAGTAAAGATGTGGTGTTGACTTCACTGACCCGGGCCCATATAGAAACTAAGAGTGTTAGCGTCGACTAAAAAATGGACCCAACCCCTCCTAGCAGGAATCTAACCATCATCATCACACATCTAGGGGAGCGTGACTCAGAACAACCCTCCCACGACCTCAAGTGTCATAAAAATCATAGGGTGGGAAATACCTCCATCCCTCTCAACATACTGGGTCTATACACTGTCAAAATCACACTACGTTGTTATTGATATTATCGGTTTGTGTCATCGTATTATCATGTCGATTGCTGAAATTTATTGCTTAACACACACTTATTCCTCATATCATATCAAGTATCTAGCTATCTCATAGCCCACGTGTCCTACAGATTAGTATTTTGAAACCATGCATTTCTAACAAATATATCTATTCGATACACAGTTCATCATTTCATTTCATCACATAACATCATTAAATCGATCACATCATGGGTTGGTATCCATGTACCACATCATATATATCATATTTCATCAAAGATGATAAGTAAACATACACTGCCATTATGAAAGAAAGAAATCTCATGATAACTACTACATCAAAATCATATAATCATAGTAAAATTTCATAAGAATGGTAACATCATCACATCATACTCATAGTATGAGCATAAGCATAGTAACATCATTAGTATAGTAGTAACATATAATTAGGTCTAACATGACAAAATATAATTTTCTCAGTCTATTTGAGTCCAATAGATAATAAGCCAAACAAAGTGCAATATGTATGACGGTAAACATTCCTAGTCAAAATATGGGGTGTTACATACACCCACCCTTCACGAAACTTCATCCCGAATTTAAGGTCAAAATACTGATGTAAAATCTCGACGGATAGTCTCTGCGTCCTCCTAGGTAGAAGATCCTGGGCTATGCTTGTCCCACTGGAACTTAACTTGGTCCACGTGGAGACTATGGAGCTATTGAACCCTACGATCCAGTATCTGTAATGGTTCGATCGTGAAGGTTCTCTTGTCCAAGACTAGTGGATTCTACTATGGTAGATTGATGTTCTTCTTGGTTGTTATGAACTACTGCATGAATTCAATGATTGTTACCCGAACTATGCATGGAATATTTTTCCTCCCCTTTCCTACAGTCGGTCTGGCCTTTAGGATAATTCCACTAGAAATGGGGGCCTTCGCATCCCCAAAAAGAGACATTGAGTTGTTCTTTCATGCTTCCAAGAGAATTCCTCTAGGATGAGTTCCTTCCCGGGAATCCTCTTAAGCCTCTCGTTCCTCTCTAGGAATTGCGTCGTGTTTGACCCGAACTCTAATGGGTTGTGAATGATGCATGCGACACTAAGTGAACTGAAGTGTTACCCCTTGGGGTGAACCTGTTATCATAAGGAGAAGGTATAGATTGTCCTCCCCTGAAGTACGGTCGTGGGGCCTTCCCTGAGACATACTGATTGGACCATATCAATTTTCTACCTCCTCTCGCTTTCGACATATCCTCTGCATAATGAGCATACTCAACTGCCATAGCAACTGAAGTTGGATTCCACATCCATACTGCATCCCTGATCTTGTAGTTAATTCCATACACAAAATGCTATACCTAGAAATCATACGAGTCCAAGTAAGGAACGTATTTCACTAGTTCCATGAATCTATCTTCATACTCTTCCACAATCATGTTTCACTGTACCAAAGCATGAAATGAACTTTCATGTTGTTACCTGTAATAAGCTGGGAAGTACTTCATGTTGAACCTCTCCTCAAATAATTGCCAAGAAACAGTCAAAGGAGTAAGGTGCAACTACTTCTCCACATCTGACCACCAGTTCAAGGCATCTCCCTTTCGCTGAAAGTTGGTCATTCTAGCCTTGGAACTGGAGGTGTATTCATTTAATGCGAAACACCTCTTCATTCCTTCCATCCATGCTTTGACATGCTTACCCTGTTGTCCGCCAGAAAACACGAGAATTTTGATCTTCTGTAGCTCTCTTGAAATATCCTGAAGAGGTTCCTACCTGCGACCCTGTGCCCTCTCAGAGTTTTCTCGACTCACCTGCATGGCTTTGACCTATGTGGCACTTTTTGACTTCTTGTTCAATGTGTCCATAATAGTCTCCAAGGATCTCAATATGATCTCCATTTCAGGGGTGGAGGTTGTCCTTGGCGTTGTCGGTAGCGGCGGTGAGGGTGGTCTACCTCGACCTCGACCTCTGCTTGTTTGAACCATGATAGTTCCTAGAACATCAAATAGCATTAGATCATTATTTTGTCAATCTAATAATCACAGAGATAAAATTTAGTTACGCGATGCTTATACTTACGTGTAGGGATATCATGTGTTTCGAATTAACAAATCGTCAAGATTAGAGTAAAACTTCAATGTCGTTTTCATTAAATGATTTTGTCATGGGGTATATTTAGTGTCTTAGCGTTCAACTCATCATGTTGGTCTCAACAGTGTCTTGTTTTTTCGATTTCACGTGTGTCTCGTCTCTTCGACTATAAGTTGAAGTCTCGGTAATGCCTTAAGTTCACACTTAAATTTAATAACTTAAATTAACTCCATATTTAGTATCATTTTTTAAATTAAATTTACAATTTAATTTCACCTACCATTGAATATAACGTTTAATTTAATAGCTTAAATTAACTCATTTTTTAATATAGTTTTTAATTTTAACAAATTAATTTAACTTCGCATTTAAATGTGGCATTAAATTTAAAATCTTAAATTAACTTAATATCTAATATGGTCTTTAATTTAACTACCGTTTCTGAACATACTGCCCTAATTTACTTAGTGGAACCCATGTGAAGATTATGGTGCATGCAGGCCACTTGGCCCACATTCAAATTAAATTAATAAGGAATACATCAAACCCTTAAAAAAAGGGAAAACTCTAGAGGCTTGTCATTTCTTCCCTCCATTCTTCTAAAACTCGGCTTTGCAACTCCTGGGCGGCGTGTGTTTCAAGCGGTGTCCCATTTCAGGTATGCTATGCACTAATTCCACTTAATTAGCTAGGGTTTCTTGTATTTTCTTTTAGGTTTCAGGAGTGGTGGCTACTGGTTTGACGTTTTGTGGAGACTACGGAATAACTTCGAGACATCGAGACGTTTTGTAGAGTTGCTCTTATCCGCTGTCCATAAATTGCACGGATTGTTTTATTGATAACCTGGCTTTGCCGGCTTTTATTACACCTAATCCATCTTTTAACTCTATCTTATTACACCGCCGATGAAATCTGTCAATTTTCTAAGCCACACCTGTAATGTGTTCGATTCTCACCTATGTTTGTGTTGCCCCTTCGCATTATCGCAAGCTGCAAGGATCACAAGGTAGTTGTTGATAGTCTTGGAATTCACTTGGTTAATTCCATCTTCTGTAGTGTAGTTATACCGATGTTAGTTATTAAGGAATAGTAATCTATGTCGTATCAACACCCATACCTGTTGTTGTGTTTTACATCAATTCTCCAAATTTTAAATTTTCTCTTTAACTCCAACAATTTATTAGGATCCTGATAGAGTGGAAAATAAAATCGAAAAGTGTTCCACATGAATCCATCCAGTATATGTTTGCCATGTTAATGAGGTATTCTAGTTTTAAATTGTTGGAGAAAACTCTGTTTGCCAAAACTATTATGAACAGCTAACCCAGATGTTAATTAAAGTAAATCATATCTAAATAATTTTTCAACATTGAAGTAAATCCTTAAGCCAATATTTTCGTACTTTGGTGTTGAAGCGAAGCTCCTAATATAGCACATAGTGATTGTTTACAATTGGGCGTTTAAAGGCTCCAGAAAATTCTATACAGCACTATGAAGCTCTTAAAAATTGGGGTTTTGTTAATAATTGATTAAAAATTGGGGAAGACCTAATTTCATTTCTGTAATATTCTTTGTTTTGTTTGTTGCTCCCCTACCTCTGAGAAGAGGATTGGTATACACTTAGTATCATTTATGTAGAAAGAGGGATGGTATATAATATATACATAATATCATTTCTATATGTTTAATACCATTGTTAGCGGTCGGGATTCACTCCAATGCATTCTGCTTGGCATTATACTCACTTCCGCAGATGGCATACGATTTTAATTTGAAAATCAGGGTGAATTGTTTACAACAATAGAAGCTTTTGAATAGGATGAGATACACCCTTTATTAATGTCTGGGTGGCCATGGCTATCTGGTTGGCTCCAGAGGGTTCTGCGTGAGTATTGGCTGCTGGTGTAGTCCCTTTTGTTTTGAGTCCCTCCCTCGGTTCTTAGCCCAGAACCCTGGTATTTTATTCTCACAGCCCTAAATTTTAAAACCCTAAATGATTTGGACTTAGTAGCTTATCCTACCTCTTTTTATTTGAATTGTTATGTTAACTAAATCGTCACCCCAAATTTGTTATTCAGGTAACCAGAAATATAAATATTGTATGGCTATATTTTAGATTAGCATATCTTCAAGAATTTGGCAAAGGAGTCTGATCATTTGATGTAGTTAAGGTACTAAGTATAAATGAATGTATGGTATCTTTTGTAAAAAAAATTGTTTTGTTTATGTATATATATATACTCTTTATTTTGGTTTTCAATCCAATTCCTTACTCCCAGAATATATATTGCATTGTTTTCTTTA
>LPNX010362759.1:176753-316283 GCA_001517045.1 Pseudotsuga menziesii | reverse complement strand
AAATATTATTTCTTTATATATATATATATATATATATATATATATATATATATATTATTTTATTTGAAAATACCAACAGAATTGTAAATTCTACATATAATCAATATTTCAACAATTAAAATATTAATGCTAGAAAATCTAATCTTATTTATGTTTATGCCTATGAAGGTATGAAGGTGGTCAGGTGGTATACATAGAGTTTAAGTGGTGACTACTACCATTTATCTATAGATTTTTGTCCATGTTTTGTAGATTACTTTATACTTTACATTTCCCAGTAGTTCTAGTTGTGAAAAGGCCCCTTAAGGTCTCAGAGCGTGAACCTATGCTCTAATACTATGTGTAGTGCTCTGGTTTGCAGAAGAGCACTAAGTCAATTCTCATCTTAACTTTCCTATGTATGAAGCTCATTTTGAGCTAGTTTTCATCAATTTCAATAAAAAAACTAAGTTGTTTTAATCTATTTTCTCGTAGTCTATTCACGTATGTTTATTTTTCTTATTCTAGTCATTTTCAACATACGCATAGATAATATATATATATACTAATAACAGGATTTTCTTTTGTGTATATTTCAACCAAAGTTAGAATACGATAAATCAATAAAAAAATAAGAAGAATACCTAATGCTAGTAGATGGTAGATGGCCTCCTTTGATCTAGTAGAACTTTTCCAACTTAGCCTCCTTAGTATTTAACAATCGACTTAATAAACACCATCCCGACCAGCTCTGATCATGTTGGACCTAGGAAATCGATAGACTTCCTAGCCCTGAGCCCACAAACTGATAATTCCAATAGCAACTTCCCTTGTTTTGGTTCCCAGACCATAGTTTTCCGCTTCCTCCCTTCAACAAGCTTTTCCCCTTCCCTTTAAATCTTCATTTTCCCCAAAACCAAGATCGAAGATCCTCGACTACTCCCTCCAACCTTTCCTAAATACCCAACTTACTTATGCTTCCTTTAGCCTTACTCCACCGCCATCCCTCTATCCTCTCGAGACCCAAACCCATTAATCCTCTTTTCACTATTTAAGACAATTTAATATTTAATATATTTATCATACTCTGTTTTTCTCTTGATTATTTCAACAATAATGTTCATTAAGTTAGTTATGTCAAGATGACTCCAATTATTTATTAATTCTTATAAATGACCACTACTGGGTTTTTTTTACGAGGCTTATCTTCTTAATTGACAGATCCATCTACCGCTTATGTTTTAAATGGTTTAGGATAAAGTAATAATTAATAAGCATGACCTAACATAATGAAGATTACGAAGATTCCAATGTCTACAAAATCAGATTTGGCATGAATGTTATGTTGTCCAAATTTGTTTAAATATTCATATAGTATTATTTGATTTAGAGAATTCACTCCCAATTTGCTTAAAATAATAATATTGTTCCACTTATCTAAGGAGGAGAATAATCCAGTATTTAAAATTAATTGTAATTATTCCATAGTAAAATTCTACTTCCGAATATGGAACAATGTTCATGCTTGCTTACGACAATTTTCCATATTCATGCTTACTTACGACAATTTATGACAATAATTTCAACTGACGACACTTAATAAAACATTTATTGTAGTGCTCATATACAATTTAGGGAACACTAATTGACTAGTTTAATACATACCTTACAAACCTTAACTTCCATTATCAATGTATAATAACTAACTTACTATTTTGTAACACTTCACAATTATTTAACCTTGTGAGTAATTGTATAATTATACTAGTGTATATATGCAAAGTCTACATGCGTGTCCAATGCATGCATAGGACACACATGTACTATAAGTAAGCATATCTTGCCTATGCATATCTGATAATTAACAATAACAATGTGGACATAATAGTCATAGATACTTTAACACAATCAATTTATCAATATGGGTTATCTAATGGTTTAAATAATCAAGATTCAACATCATTGTACTTAGATTTACAACAATCAATTAATCGGTTACATTCATGGGAGGGATACATACTACCACTACATCATAAGGTTTTTGTCTTGCCCAAAATGTATCATATTTAACAAAAAGCGAAAATATTCCTAGAATCTTTTGTATTTTGGGCAAAACTTTTTGCTCGTAACGCGGAATTGGGCTAACTTTGGACCATTAGAAATATCTTGAAATTCTCTACAACTTTTTGGTTTTGAGTTTTTTTTTCTAATTCTGTACCGTTGGTTTGGGGATGGTGTTTTAGTAAAAAAAACGTCTTTTAAAAGATGTTTTTTAAAAAGCATCTTTTAAAAGATGTTTTTTACTAAAACACTTGCCTCAGACAAACGGTAATGAATTGGAAAAAACTCAAAACAGAAAAGTTGTATAGAATGTCAAGAAATTTCCAATGGTCCAAAGTTCGTTCAATTCTGAGCTACGAGCGAAAATTTATTCCCAAAATACGAAAGATTCAAGGAATATTTTCACTTTTTGTTAAATATGATACATTATAGAGAAGGGTAGAATGTTATGATACTGTCATAGAACCCCCAACCCCCCACAATATTGGCTAACGCATCCTCCCATCATCTCCTACTTCTGCATCCTCACTATCCTTCCTCTGCTAGTAAATAGGTGGTGTCAGCTTCATCAACCCATACCCATATAGAAATTGAGAGCGTTAGCATCAGCTAAACAACGAACCCAACCCCTCCTAGTAGGAATCTAACTGTTGTCATCACACGTTCAAGGGAGAGTGACTCAACACGGCCCTCCCACAACCTCAGATATCATAAAAACCATAGGGTGGGAGATACCGCCATCCCTGTCAACATACTGGGTCTATACCATGTCAAGATCACACTATGTTGTTGTTAAGATTATAGTTTTTGTCATCGTATTACCAATTCATTTGCTAAGATTTATTGCTTAACACACAATTATTCCTCATATTATATGAAGTATTTGGCTATCTCATAGCCCTTGTGCCCTGTGGATTAGTATTTTGAAACCATGCATTTCTAACAAATATCTCTATTTGATCAGTGGTTGATTCATATCATCAACATCCTTTCATTTCATTACATAACATCATTAAATTGATCACAAGATGGGTTAGTATCATACACTGTCGTTATGAAAGAAACAACTCTCATGATAACTATGACATCAAAATCACATAATCATAGTAAAATTTCATAAGAATGGTAACATCATCACAACATACTCATAGTATCAGCATAAGCATAGTAACATCATCAGTATAGTAGTAACATATAAACAAGTTTAATGTGCCAAAATATAGTTTACTTAGTCTAGTTGGGTCCAACAGATAATAAGCCAAATAAAATGCAATATGTATGACGGTAAACATGCCTAGTCAAAATATGGGGTGTTACATTTATTGTCATCTTGTGTCATGAGGAGAACTTCATTTTTATTACTTTCATAAAATGAGCTAGTGTCTTCTTCATCATGGAAAATTTCACTTCCATAAGGACATTTGGAAGGACATTGGCCTACTCTATCACAAATGAAATACTTACGGAGTATCATCACCTTTTCAAAGTTTGTTTCTTCTTCATATGATTCATCATAAACATGTTTATTCGACCTATGTTAGATATATTTTGTCATTTTTTAGGTTACTTCCCTTTTTAGTGTCCCTTCCTTTTGATCATCTTCATCTTCTTGATCAACATGCTTTGCTTCCATGGTTGTGAGAAAGGATTAGTTTGGATAAGAATTTTGCAGTTTTCCCCTAAGTTATTTAGCGGGTGTACATTGTCCTACTTTGTCCTTGTCATTTTCTTATAAGCCACTCAAAATTGCATTCATTCCGCTTTAATTATTTATCTGTAACTTCTTTGCAACCGCACCTTTTTGTCGGGTTTTTGGAGTTGTGTAACCATTCTCAACTGCACCCCAAATGTCGGATCCAAGAGCTTGCAAATATATTGTCATTCTTATGCTCCATTGCACATAGTATTTTCCATAAAACAATGGAACTACCCACATAATCCATGTGTGTTCTTTGGGATCTTCCTTTCATTAAACAATGGAACTACCCACATAATCCATGTGTGTTATTTGGGATCTTCCTTTCATTGGTGAGAATGTTACTGAAGGAAGTTGCTTTGAAAATAATTGTTTGAATATACACCAATATTGATAGGGGAGGTGAATCAGTATTAAACATATTTTAACCACTTTTTCTATTTACCATTTTAACCAATCATCACATAATCAATCATGAGCAATGCTAGAATTAACAGAGATCAATAGGAAATCTTAGTACATAGATATTTCACATGGAAACCCAATAAGGGAGAATACACTAAAAGAATTATTATACTAATCAAGAACTACATTCTTAATAGGATTCAACTTGTGAGGGACACTAATGCCACAATAAGCACCCACTTACAACTTTTCAAGCACCAACTTAACATGAACAATCTTATTGAGATAGTGAGGACACCAATCCTCTTTGCAAGAAACAACTTGCTATGATCGATCTGACAAGAACCAACCCGTTAATATGGTGAGGACATCAATCCTCTTTTGAAATTACCTACTTACATTTTGTAGGCATCAACCTCATAGTAACCAACTTGTTAAGAAGATGAGGAAACTAATCCTCTTCCTTGTCCTGCATTGCCACCCTATAACAATTACATACAAAATTTCAACTCAAACCTATAGCTATGCTCCACCTCGCACTGTCAACTTACTTGTAGATTTGAACTTACATCTACCATTCATTTACAGACAATCCTCAATTTATATATAGTCTTCAAAATCTATCTTCATACATGATTTACAGTATCTTATTCAATCATGTAGCTACAACATTGTCCTAATTCTTTCAAAACATTCGCCCATATTCACTTTCATTTTTAGGACATTACACAAAATGAGCATATCTGTGATTTAATATTGGACCCTCTATCTTCGTGGAACTCCTCACCTACAAACAGACCTTGAATGATATCTTCATTTGGACACAATAGAAAACATCTTCGGTTTTTTTAGACAAAAACAAATATATTATATAAAACAATGGTGTAACCACTGGAACAATACCACAATATACATATTTTCCCTTCAGCAGCGACAATCAGAATTCAAAAAACAACAATCCTTATAGAGTTTGGATTGCTACCACTATTTCCCAAATAGTTCAGTATAGAAAGACATAAAGCTCCTAGATACATGCTATTAACAGTCGAACTTATTAAAACAAAACAAAATAGACTTCCTAAAAGGATGAGAGTCATTTTGTTTTCTCTCCATGGCGTGAAGAACTTGTGAATGCCGTTGCTTCCAGTTTCACCACCTTCAATTCCAGCTTTTCGAATTGTATTTCCAATTCTCCCAGCGTCCCTGTCAGAGCATTTTCAGTTCAAGAGATAGATTGGGAGAATTCTTTTCTAATTTGAGCCATGTCCATATCAATTGTTTCTAGGTGACGACCTCCCTCTGTATCAATCCTGCTCAAATAACTATTCATCCTCTTTATCTTCTTTTTCATGTTCCTGATGTTAGTTTTGATGAACTGGGCTGGAGCAAAGGACACTGTGGACTCTGAGGACGTATCCATGTTGAAGAGAACAACCTATATGCAAATAATTCCAACAAATTCCTTGCTGGTGCAGACTAACCAGAGCTGAAAGCCACGACCATTGCAACCTCCCTGCTTTATAATCAACCGACCCTTCTCGCTCAAGATTTCCATGATTGTCGAATGATCTGCCTTCGATTTCACATAGTGGAGATGGGACATGATACCTACACCGAAATGGTGAGTCGTACTCTCGTTAAAACATGGTGCAGCATTGCATGTGCAAGCCCACATGCCCACCACAACCCATAGATCATGCCACGAGTTGAGGAACTCGACACCAGATGCCACGTGGGAGGGACATGACCCCCAAGGACCAAAGACCATGGTCTTATGGGATTTGGAAAAAAGTGTTAGCCCCATTCTTCACCAAGAATCCAATGCTAAGTGTGGTGGCTATATTTGCGGCAAGATCTGCTTTACCATTGAGCTTCCTTAAGACATGAAAGAACTCTGAGCTTCCTTAAGACATGGAAGAACTCGATTTTACAGAAGGAATTGACTAGATTTTGAATTTTTCTGATCAACTGACAAATGTACGTCTGAGATGGTAACGGATTGTCAGACAGAGCTTGGATTATTAATATTGAGTATCCAAGCACTATCAGTTCTCTAATTCCATGATTCCTGGCTAGATGGAGACCTCTCCAAAGGGCCATCACTTCCTCTACATTGTTTGTTTAACATCCTAGACCCCACGAGAAAGTCAAATCGAGTTTTCCATTTGGGGTGATGAGAACCCTGCCCCACCCTGTCACCCCAGGATTTCCTTTGGAAGCCCCATCAAAGAAAATAACATCCTTATGAAGCTGGGTCATCCACCTTTCAAGCTTTATTTATTCTAGCCTTGAATCCCAAGAGCACAAGTTTTTCTTGACCCTTATGTTTGATTTTGGTAAATTAGGGGAAAGGTTGTGTAGCCAAGCTTCTTCCAAAGGGGAAAGTGGGCAGCCAGAGGAGTCACACTAGAGATGGGTTAGACAATATCCCATTAGAGCATCGACTTTTGTGGTGACCTGAATTGCCAATGAGGATTCCCCCCTGAAGATACGAGCATTCCTTTCAAGCCAAAGTTTCCAAAAAATAAAGTTTGGGAGAGTCACCTAGCAGGATTTGATCAGTGGGTTCTTTATACTAAAGAACGGGGAGAGGGGAGCCCAATTAATTAGAAGGGAATGACTATTGGCTGGGAGGCGGATTGGGCCACCAGGGAGAGCAAGGTTCCAAACAGATTTAGCAAAGGCGCAAGAGAGCAGTAAATGTTCAACTGATTCTTCACTGTTGAGGCAGAACAGACATCTTGTGGGACCTTCCCACCCTTTCTTTTTAAGATTGTATCCAGTCAGGATTCTTCCATGAGCCAATGTCCAAACAAAGAAGTCTACTTCAGGGAGACATTTCACGGCCCAAACGCTTTTCCAGATAGTTGTATTGTCAGGATGTTGCGGATTTTCAATGAGCCTATAACCAACAGAAGTAGTGTAGTTCCCTGATCCGCTAGTATCCTCAGTAGTCCTTGACACTGGGGACTTCCCTTGAAGTTTGGAAATTTGAGTAGCTTTTTCATCATCGAGGGGAGGTGGACAATAAATATGCCAACCCTTCTAGGATTTAGAGTTGTCTTTGTTCCATTCTGAGATGTCCGAGAGAGTGAGAATGTTGTGATCGCATAGATACTCTTTAATTTGGTCGATGCCAGGCCAATGCTCAAGGGGCGGGTCTCCCATTAATGAGTCCTCCCAAATTTTGATATGCTTTCCATTCCCTAGAATCTAGGTAAGCTTGGAGGAGAAGAAGCTGAAAGCCTTCGCGAAAATTGCAAAAATAGCTAAACCTTTTCCAACTTAGTCTTCTTAGTACTTAGCAATCGACTAAATAAACACCCTGTCGACCAACTCTGATCATGTTGGACCTAGGAAATTGATAGAATTCCTAGTCCCTGAGCCCACAAACCGATAATTCCAATAACAACTTCCCTTGTTTTGGTTCTCAGATCAGAGTTTTCCCCTTCCTCCCTTCAACAAGAATTTCCCCTTCCCTTCAAATCTTCTTTTTCCCCAAATCCAATATCGAAGATCCCCGACATCTCCCTCTAGCCTTTCCTATATACCCAACTTCCTTATGCTTCCTTCAGCCTTACTCCA
This sequence comes from Pseudotsuga menziesii, assembly GCA_001517045.1. Lineage (NCBI taxonomy): Eukaryota > Viridiplantae > Streptophyta > Pinopsida > Pinales > Pinaceae > Pseudotsuga > Pseudotsuga menziesii. Next base: position 308,557 of record LPNX010362759.1, on the reverse strand, counting down.
CCACCATCCCTCTATCCTCTCGAGAGCCAAACCCATTAATCCCCTTTTCACTATTCAAGACAATTTAATATTTAATATGTTTATCATATCTCGTTTTTCTCTCGATTAGTCTAAACAATAATGTTCATTAAGTTAGTTTTGTTAGGATGACTCTAATTATTTATTAATTTTTATAAATGACCACTACTGGTTTCTTTTATGAGGCTTATCTTCTTAATTGGCAGATACCTTTACCGCTTATGTTTTAAATGTTTTAGGATGAAATAATAATTAATAAGCATGACCTAACATAATGAAGATTACGAAGATTCCAATGTCTTGATTACTGAATCAAAACTAGATTTGACAAGAATGTTATGTTGTCCAAATTTGTTTAAATATTCATATTATGAATATAATATTATTTGATTTGTAGAATTCACTCCCAATTTGTTTAAAATAATAAAAATAATAATATTGTTCCACTTATCCAAAGAGCATAATAATCCAGATATTTAAATAATTAATTTAACTAGCATTATGAAATTACTTATTTCACAATAGTTTAAAAATAATAATAATCATAATGATATTAATAATAACAATAATAATTATTGAATAAATAGTAATAATAATAATAAACATGCATTACTTATTTGTTTAGTTTTTAAGTGATAAATTACCAACATAGTACTTTTACACTTATAGACAAGTATCTTTAAGGGTAAAACTAATTGTAATTATTCCATAGTAAAATTCTACTGTCGAATATGGAACAATGTTCATGCTTACTTACGACAATTTCTGACAATAATTTCAACTGACAACACTTAATAAAACATTTATTGTAGTGCTCACATACAATTTAAGGAACACTAATTGACTAGTTTAATAGATACCTTACAAACCTTAACTTCCATTATCAATGTATAATAACTTACTATTTTGTAACACTTCACAATTATTTAACCTTGTGAGTAATTGTATAACGATACTAGTGTATATATGCAAAGTCTACATCTGTGTCAAGTGCATGCACATAGCACATATGTACTATAAGTAAACATATCCTGCCTATGCACATCTAATAATTAACAATAACAATGTGGACATAATAGTCATAGATACTTTAACATAATTAATTTATCAATATGAGTTATCTAATGGTTTAAATAATTAAGATTCAACATCATTGTACTTAGATATACAACAATAAATTAATCAATTACATTCAGGGGAGCGATACCTACTACCACTACATCATAAGATTTTATCTTGCCCAAGAAGTCTCATATTTAACAAAAAGTGAAAATATTCCTAGAATCTTTAGTATTTTGGGCATAACTCTTCGCTCGTAACTCGGAATTAGACGAACTTTGGACCATTGGAAATATCTTGAAATTATCTACAATTTTTTGGTTTTGAGTTTTTTTCTAATTCTGTACCGTTGGTTCAAGGAGGGAGTTTTAATAAAAAATGTCTTATAAAATATGCTTTTTAAAAAGCATCTTTTAAAAGATGTTTTTTTACTAAAACTCCCTCCCTGGACAAACGGTAATTAATTGAAAAAGACTCAAAACAAAAAAGTTGTATATAATGTCAAGAGCTTTCCAATGGTCCAAAGTCTGCTATATTTTGAGTTACAAGTGAAAATTTATTCCCAAAATACGAACTATTCCAGGAATATTTTCACTTTTTGTTAAATAGGATACATTATAGAAGACGGTAGAATGTTATGATACTACCACAGAACCCCCAACACCTCACAATATTGGCTAACACATCCTCCCATCATCTCCTACTTCTGCATCCTCACTATCCCTCCTCTGCTAGTAAATATGTGCTGCCAGCTTCACCGACCCGGACCCATATAGAAACTGAGAGCATTAGCATCGACTAAACATCGAACCCAACCCCTCCTAATAGGCATATAACTATTGTCATCACACATCTAGGGCAGAGTGACTCAGCAAGGCCCTCCCACAACCTTGGGTATCATAAAAACCATAAAGTGGGAGATACCTCCATCCCTCTCAACATACTGGGTCTATACCATGTCAAGATCACACTATGTTGTTATTGAGATTACGGTTTCTGTCATCATATTATCCTATCATTTGCTAAGATTTATTGCTTAACACGCACTTATACCTCATATCGTATCAAGTATCTGGCTATCTCATAGGCTCGGTGTCTTTTGGATTAGTATTTTGAAACCATACATTTCTAACAAATATCTCTATTTGATCAATAGTTTATCCATATCATCAACATCCTTTCATTTCATCACGTAACATCATTAAATTGATTACAACATGGGTTAGTATCATACACTGTCATTATGAAAGAAAGAAATCTCATGATAACTATGACATCAAAATCACATAATCATAGTAAAATTTCATAAGAATGGTAACATCATCACAACATACTCATAGTATCAACATAAGCATAGTAACATAATCAGTATAGTAGTAACATATAATCAAGTTTAATGTGTCAAAATATAGTTTACTTAGTCTAGCTAGGTCCAACAGATAATAAACCAAATAAAGTGCAGTATGTATGATGGTAAACATGCCTAGAAAAAATATGGGGCGTTACATTTATTTTCATCTTGTGTCATGAGGAGAACTTCATTTCTATTAATTTCATAAAATGAGCTAGTGTCTTCTTCATCATGACAAACTTCACTTCCATAAGGACATTTGGAAGGACACTGACCTACTCTATCAGAAATGAAATACTTACGGAGTATCTTCACCTTTTCAAAGTTTGTTCCTTCTCCCTATGATTCATCATCAATATTTTTATTTGACCCGTGCTAGATATATTTTGTCATTTTTGAGGTTGCTTCCCTTTTTAGTGTCCCTTCCTTTTGATCATCTTCATCTTCTTGATCAACATGCTTTGCTTCCATGGTTGTGAGGAGGGATTATTCTGAATAAAAATTTTGTAGTTTTTCCCTAATTTATTTAGCTGGTGTACATTGTCCCACTTTGTCCTCATCATTTTCTTATAAGCCACTCAAAATTGAAATTCATTCCTCTTTCATTATTTTTATGTAACTTCTTTGCAGCCACACCTTTTTGTCGGGTTTTTGGAGTTGCTTAACCATTCTCAATTGCACCATAAATGTCGAATCCAAGAGCTTGCAAATATACGGTCATTCTTATGCTCCATAGCACATAGTATTTTCCATAAAAAAAAATGGAACTACCCACATAATGTATGTGTGTTCTTTGGGATCTTCCTTCCATTGGTCAGAATGTTCCTGAAGGAAGCTGCTTTGATACCAATTGTTTGAATATACACCAATATTGAGAGGGGAGTTGAATCAGTATTAAACATATTTTAACCACTTTTTCTATTTACCACTTTAACCAGTCATCACATAATCAATCATAAGCAATGCTTATAATTAACAGATATCAATAGGAAAGCATAGTACATAGATATTTTACATGGAAACCAAATAAGGGAGAAAATGCTAAAAAAATTCTTATACTAATCAAGAACTACATTCTTAATAGGATTCAACCTGTGAGGGACACCAATGCCACAATAAGCACTCTTACAACTTTTCAAGCACCAACTTAACATGAACAATCTTATTGAGATAGTGAGGACACCAATCCTCTTTGCAAGAAACAACTTGCTATGATCGATCTGACAAGAAAAAACCCGTTAATATGGTGAGGACATCAATACTCTTTTGTAATCACCTACTTACATTTTGTAGGCATCAATCTCATAGTAACCAACCTATGAAGAAGATGAGGAAACTAATCCTCTTCCTTGCCTCGCATTGCCACCCTATAACAATTACATACAAATTTTCAACTCAAATCTATAGCTATGCTCCACCTCGCATTGTCAACTTGCTTGTAGATTTGAACTCAGATCTACCATTCATTTACACACAACCCTCAATTTACATATATTCTTCAAAATCTATCTTCATACATGATCTACAGTATCTTAGTCAATCATGTAGCTACAACATTGTCCTAATTCTTTCAAAACATTCACCCATCCTCACTTTCATTTTTAGTACATTACAAAAAATGAGCGTATATGCAATTTAATATTGGACCCTATGTCTTCCTGGAACTCCTCGTCTACACACAGACCTTGAATGATCGCTTTATTTGGACACAATAGAAAACATCTTCATTTTTTAAGACAGAAACGAATATATTATATAAAATAGTGGTGTAACCACTGGAACAGAACCACAATATACATATTTTCCCTTCAGGAGAGCCAATCAGAATTCAAAAAACAATAATCCTTGTAGAGTTTGCATTGCTACCACTATTTCCCAAATAGTTTAGTATAGAAAGACATAAAGCTCCTAGATACACACTATTAACAGTCAAACTTTATCAAAAAAACCAAAACAGACTTCCTAAAAGACTGAGAGCCATTTTGTTTTTTCGCCATGGCATGAAGAAGAACTTGTGAATGTCGTTGTTTCCAGTTTCACCACCTTCAATTCCATCTTTTCGATTTTTATTTCCAATTTTTCCAACATCCCTGTCAAAGCATTTTCAGTTCGAGAGATATACCGGGATAATTCTTTTCTCAGCTGAGCCATGTCCATATCGATTATTTACAGCCGATGACCTCCCTTTGTATCAATCCTGCTCAAATAGCGATTCATCATCTTTATCTTCTTTTTCATGTTCTTAATGTCAGTTTCGATGAACTGGGCTAGAGAAGAGGATGTCGTAGACTCTGAGGACGTATCCATGTTGAAGAGAACAACCTATATGCAAATAATTCCAACAAATTCCTTGCAGGTGCAGACGAACTAGAGTTGAAAGCCATGACCATTGCAACATCCTTGCTTTATAATCAACCCACCCTTCTCGCTCAAGGTTTCGATGATTGTCGGACGATCCGCCTCTGATTTCACACAGTGGAGATGGGACAGGATACCTACAAAGAAATGGCGAGCCGTACTCCCATTAAAACATGGTGCAAAATTGCATGTGCGAGCCCACGTGTCCACCACAACCCAAAGATCATGCCACGAGTTGAGGAACTCGACACCAGACACCACGTGGGAGGGACGTGAGTCCTGAGGACCAAAGACCCTGGTTTTATGAGAGTTGGAAAAAAGTGCTAGCCCCATTCTTCAAAAATACTCCAATGCTAAGGGTGTTGGCTATATTTGCGTCAAGATCTGCTTTACCATTGAGCTTCCTTAGGACATGGAAGAACTCGATTTTACGGAAGGAATTGGCCAGATTTTGAATTTTCCTGATCAACCGACGAGTGTGCGAATGAGATGGTAATGAATTGTCAGAGAGAGCTTGGATTGTTAATATTGAGTCTCCAAGAACTATCAGTTCATTAATTCCTTGATTCTTGGCTAGATGGAGACCTTTCCAGAGGGCCATCGCTTCCGCTACATTGTTCGTTTCACATCCTAGACCCCACGAGAAAGTCGAATCCAGTTTTCCATTTGGGGTGATGTGAACCCCTCCCCCCATTCCACCCCGGGATCTTCTTTAGAAGCCCCATCAAAGAAAATAACATCCTTATGAAGCTGGGTCATCCACATTTCAAGATCTATTTCTTCTAGGCTTAATTCCCAAGAGCACAATTTTTTCTTGACCCTTGTGTTTTCTTTTGGTAAATCAAGGGACAAATTGTGTAGCCAAGTTTCTTCCAAAGGGGAAAGAGGGAATCCAGAGGAGTCGCACCAAATATGGGTTAGACAGTATCCCATTAGAGCATCGACTTTTGTGGCGACCTGAATTGCCAATGAGGATTTACCCCTAAAGATATGAGAATTCCTTCCAAGCCAAAGTTTCCAAAAAATAAACTTTGGGAGAGTCACCCAGCAGGATTTGAACAGCCGGTTCTTTAGACTAGAGAACGAGGAGAGGAGAGCCCAATTAATTATAAGGGAATGAATATTGTTTGAGAGGTGGATTGAGCCACCAGGGAGAGCAAGGTTCTAAACAAATTTAGCAAAGGAGCAAGAGAGCAGTAAGTGTTTAGCTGATTCTTCATTGTTGAGGCAGGACAGACATCTTGTGAGACCTTCCCACCCTTTCTTTTTAAGATTATATCCAGACAGGATTCTTCCATGAGCCAAGGTCTATACAAATAAGTCTACTTTAGGGAGACATTTCATGGCCTATACGCTTTTCCAGATAGCTGTATTGTTAGGAGGTTGCGGAGTTTTAATGAGCCTATAACCAACAGAAGTAGTGTAGTTCCCCGATCTCTTCCCCCACCCTCTAGTATCCTTAGCGGTCCTTGATACTGGGGACTTCCCTTGAAGTTTGGAAATTAGAGTAGCTTTTTCATCATTGAGGTGAGGTGGACAGTAAATATGCCAACCCTTCCAAGATTTAGAGATGTCTGTGTTCCATTCTGAGATGTCCCAGAGAGTGAGAATGTTGTGATTGCGCAGATACTCTTTAATTTGGTCGATGCCAGGACAATGCTCAAGGGGCAGGTCTCCCATTATCGAGTCGTCCCAAATTTTGATATGCTTCCCATTCCCTAGAATCTAGGTAAGCTTGGAGGAGAAGGAGCTAAAATCCTCCACCAAAATTGCAAAAATAACTAAACCTTTTCTTACTAGAGGGGGGTTGTCAAGACATCTCAAACGATTCCCAGAGAAGTATTTTTTCCAAAGAGAAGTCTTGCACTAGGACACCTTGACGGTGATGATATTCCAGAGAATTTTGGCTCCAAGAGCCACATTTCTGATTTGCAAACCTCTTTCCATTAAAGGTTTTGACACTTTATCCCAACTTACCAGTGGGAGCTTCCTCTCATTATTCTTTCCACCCTTCCAAAGGAACTTATTGAGGAGCTTTAATGAGGGAAATTACCCCTTTAGGGGCCAAAAGGATGGAACATTGGTAGATGGGAATACTGGAAAGTACTGCTTTAATTAACACAACTTTTCCTGCTGTATTTAGCCATGAAGAACCCCAAGTGTTGATCCTTGTTTTTATTTTTTCCACTATTGGAAGCCAGTTGGAGGATTTCGGGGCAACCTTGAAGATGGGAACTCCTAAGTATTTAAACACGTCCCATTGACTCTTCCCCTCGATTCCCAGGATTCTAGTGGTATCTGACATATCTTTGGGATTACAATTCCACCCGTAAATATGAATTTTCCTATAGTTGATCCATCTCCCAGAAGCCTCTTGATAAAGATCAAGTTATTTTTTAAAAGATCTTGCTAACTAGACACTTGCTCCTTCTAGAAGAATTGTATCATCTCCGAATTGGGTGTGGTTAACATCCTTAACCCCTCTAGCAATATAGAGACCTATGAGATCATTTTGGTGTTGGCTTTGGCCGAGCCGAAAGCTAAGCATTGAGGCTTGAATGGCATAGAGAAGAGAAGAGATAGGACAACCTTGACAAATACCCCAAAAGGCTTGGAAGAAGCCAGATGCGCGCCCTTTAACTAGAGGTGCGATCCAAGGACCTTTGATGTAGGCTTGAATCCATCTAATGAATATAGGATCAAAGCCAAAATGATGCAAGACCTAAAAAAGGAACTCATATCTTACTCTATTGAAACCATTAGCTAAATCCAGTTTAATAATCATACCTTTTCCTAGCGTTGGAGGCTAGAATGAATTGCTTCTTGGACAAGAATGATGTTAACGACTATATGCCTTCTCTTAATAATCCCACCTTGATTCTCAGGGATAATAGAAGGAAGAACCCCTTTAATGTTATTAGAAATGACTTTGGTAATAATTTTATAGCCAATGTTGCAGAGAGAAACAGGCCCGAACCTGTCAAAGGAGGTGGCCCCTTTTTCTTTGGGGATCAACGCAAGAAAGGCAGAATTAGTACTTCCACCAATTTTGTTGCAAGCTTGGGATTTTATGACCATTTTATAGAGATCATTCTTAATGGTTTTCCAGCATGTCTTGAGAAATATGGCTGTAAAACCATCCAGACCTAGAGCTTTACCTGGTTCCATACTTGCGAGGGCCCTTTTAATTTATTTTTTTGAAAAAGGGGCCATGAGATTCCTATTAATTGAGTTATTGATCATAGTTGGAACCAAGTTTAGAATTGGGGAACTTAGCAGAATTCCTGGAGGTATTTCCTCTATGCATATGTATTGGAAGTGTTCACATGCCACCCACTTAATTTCATCCAAATCCCGAACCATTTGACCTTATCTCTGAATTTCCTTCACAACTTTGTAGTTCTTACGCCCTTCAGCTTGTTTGTGGAAGAAGCTCATGTTTTTATCCCTTGCATTTAGCCATAGGCATCTCGCCTTATGCCTCTAGTACTCTTCCTCTATCCTGCAAGCTGCATGCAGGTTCTAATGAAGAGAAGTTACCTTTCCAAACTTCCTATATCCATTGGTTGTTCCTCTTTCCATCTTTGATTCTTGTCCAGACTTTCTTGATCTTCTATCTTCTGCGTGGCTGGATATTTTAGAGTATTAGCCTAAGCTTTGAGAGCTCATTTAAGCCTTCTTAGTTTTTATTCCCAAACATAGAAAGGGGAGCCTGATACCGGAGTTTCCCAAACATTTTGAACAAGCTCATGAAAAATTTCCTGCTTTATATAGTTTAGGCTAAAGAGGAAAGAAATGGGACCTAGATTCTTTTCCTCGAGGAGATCGAGAAGGATCGGCTTATGATCCGACATGCTAAAAGGAAAGATGGATGAAACAGCTCCGTAACCAAGTAGAGGAAGGGATTGCCGAACCAGAAACCTATCCAGCCTTGCTGCAATATGCTCAGGGCCGATTCTTCTATTGGTCTAGGTGAAGAGACCATGGGTCGGCTTGATGTCTTCGAGATCCCAGCCCCTCATTATGTCTTCCACTAATTCTCGAAGAGGATCTCTGATAATTGACCCTCCTTTTTTTTCTTTAGCACCGAGTGTTATATTGAGATCCCCAGCAAGAATGAGGTTCTCAGGATGTAGAGAAACCAGAGTGTCCTGAATGCTTTTCCAACACTCTTTCTTTTTCGAAACCAAAGCGGGAACATAGATATTTAGAATCCTTACCTGATGTCATGATTCCTTATGTTGCATAATTGAGAGGATCCAATGAGTGTGAAAGAGTGTTTGAACAAGCTCGAAAGATTCCTTCTTCCAAAGCGAACCAAGCCCTATAGAAGCACCCCTGGCACTCCTTGCTATTCCTTCTCTGTTTTTCCAAAAAAACTGACTGGTTTGGAGAAAATATTCTTCCTCCATTTTTCATCTCCTGGATCAAAAGGATGTCGGGGTTGGATATGCGAATTAAGTCTCTCATTGCTTTAGTTTTTTTCTCCTCCCTAACCCTCTGCAGTTCCAGGAGACCACCTTCATTACTTACCTTTTGAGGGGTTAGTGGTCCCCTTAGGGGCTTGGCCATTTTGTATAGTAAATCTAGGATTCATCATTGCCTCGATCATAGCTTGATCCCTGAGAAGTTTGTTTCTGTAAGTAGCTTCTTCTCTGCGCTCCTTATCCGTTTTCCTCTCTCGCTTAGCGTTTTTCTGCGAGAGTTGTGAGAGGCCTATTTCTCCTTCCTCTTCCTCCAAGGCTTCCTCCTCTGAGGTGGGATCCAAAGGTTTGGGATAAAATCATGTTTCCTAATGGTTGCTCTTTCCTGGTGTGCCTTTTCCATATGATCTAGGGTTCGAAGGCGGTGGGTCCTTCCTTGCTTCTTCTGTCCCTAGAACTCTTTCCTCTTTCAATCTTGTTTCCACTGAATCGATTTCCAACACTGAATACTTGTTCCCTTATTCAGATTGGGGATTCTGGACCACATCTTCTTTCCTATTATTCAGAGGTATGGGGTTTCTCCCTTCTCTTTTATGAACATGTTTGGGATTAGCTTTAGCCCGTCTGGTTTGGATCCACCCTTCTTCTGATTCTTTTTCTGTATGTTTTGGAGGCAGCTTTGGACAATTATTTTGAAAGTGCCCATAATCATGATAGTGCCGACACTTGAAGGGAAATTGCTCGTAGTCCAGTTTCTGATAGTGTTGCTATTCTCCCACCGTTAACTTGATAGCCTCTGGAAACCCATCTTCCAGATCCACTTCAACACATATTCTGGCATAAGAATAGTTCTCTTTGGGGTTTTCTTTATTGATATATCTTCCCAATATGTCACCAATAGATTACAAGGATGATGGAGTGCAACATTGAATCGGAATATTAGGGAGACAAACCCATACCGGCACAGCCTTAGGGACATCCACAGCAGGATCGAAGTCCGGTGTCCATCGGTTCAGATAGAGGCCTTGAGGCCCCATGAAGTACGACCCATTGCGAAAAATCATATCTTGATCTTCCTTGGAGATAAATTCAAAGAGAAAAAAACCACGTCCAACCGCGTATCAGGTGACGCTATTAGCGATCAAAGGTATCCAATTTTTCTATATCCAATTATCTGTTGACTTGGGCGAAGGCAATAGCCCTGTGAACTGCCCAACCAGAGCACGATCTGTCAGGGAGACAACAATATGCATGTGGTGCTGCGACGTCAGGTCAATGATTGGGACTTCATCCAGCTTCTTCATGAATTTTGGGACAAGAGCAGATCTAGATTTCAAGGTTCAGCCAAAGAATAGGTTACTGAATGCAATAGAGTCTTCAAGGGAGGGAGGCGGCGCCGCCCCACCTCCGTCTACGGGCATGATGACAATCCAGGCCACGACCCAGATCTAGACGTAGCAGCATCAGATCAGACTTCTGACAGCGATCAGATCAAACATGACCTCAATACCTACCTCTATGAGTATTCATTTGATACTACAATTTTTTTTCCCATATAGAAAACATCTTCGTTACTCATGTAGATGACACACAATCCTCAAGGCTTCTCTAGATTTGCACATGATATAAAAGTTATATGTTTCACTTATATGTACACTCACAACTTGATACTCTCAATCCCTCTAAAAGCGTAGAGTTATTTAATGCTTCTAGAGTCTCCAAAATAGATTCATTCCATACTTAACACAAAGATTCATTTCAGGGTCTCAAAACTTCTTAACTGAGAATCATTGCACTGAAAATTATTGGTCCAACAAAATACATTTGCATCCAATGATCACTACGCAAAACCAAATGTCATAAGACACATCAACCATGAATGAGCACATCAATTCTAATTATTGCAAAACCTTATGATCTCTGCAATCTCATCGTGAAGGAATGAATTAAACATACCTTGTGATTTCTGTACCTAATTAAAAATATATATCCTATGATCTTTGTGATTTTAGAACCTAAGAAAAAGGTAACCTCTAACTATCCCACAAACATAGTGAATCGAGACACATGATTCCAAGTATTCAATCATATATACTTAGATCACTCTACATTTCCCATTCATGCCATATTAAATATATTAAACTTAAAAGTAATATCTCCCCCATCTCTCAAAACATACCCTACATATATAATGTTTTAATTTTATTTGGGGTCTATCTTGGTTGGGTTGATTTTAAATGTTACACATGGATGATATTAAGATAGAGGCTTCATCAATGGCTAGGTTGTCCTCACACATAATTAAATATGCAATTAGAAATTAACACAAGCCAAAACCCATATGCATCACTCTTCACACCACAAGTCTCATCCAAGCCATATGACAGGACCCTACAATAATAATAATAAAAAACAGGACAACAACAAAACCAAGACAATGATTCCAAAGTATATTTATTATTCTACACCAAACCCAAAATCATGATCTCAGATCATATTCATCATTCAACATGGTTTTCCTTTTGTTATCTCCCGAGTCCCCTAATGAATGCATTCATTATTCCACACTTCTTATCAATTCTATAATTGCTTATTTATACACTTCAATCTTATGTGGTGTGGACTCATCGTGGAAAAGAGAAGTCACCCATCGTGGCAATCAAAGAGGAGACTTGACTATTATGCCAATATTCTTTTGTTTACTGGACCAATTCGGACTCGATTGATGTGCACTTTGTGGACCTATTATGGTGAAGATAAACGTAAACAATATATTTCTGGGTCAACCATTGCATAATTATTGTTAAAGAAATTTTAACTTCTTTTGAAATCGTTACTTACAGGTTATTATAGGAATTCCAAATTCTTTTAAGTCAAGTTAATTTTGATATTTGCATAGGATTTAATGATGATTTGCCACCTGGAACATGTTCCTCATGCATTAGGATTGCTTATCTTTCTCCTAGATCAAGAGAATCCTTGGATGGGATATTCTTGGAGACTTGATAAACCACGGTGTTCAAGAATAGGGCTAGTGCACCTTTATTTTGTTGTATTCATGCCTTCTACTACCACATCATTTTCCATATGCCACGCCAATGACCACTTTGATATCAATGACACATTATCATCACTATCACACTCGTATCCACTATGAGATCAATGACAACACTTTGTCAACACTTTTCTTGTGCATGGTTGTGTGAACCATGACTTTCCCCAATACCTACGACAAGGCATAATCTTCATTTGTGTGTTGGATTACATCAAAGGAGATTTACATGGCTATAATTCTAGAGCGGCGTCGATAAATCGTTGAGATTGCTTGTATGTTTGAGAAGGAACTTCCCACAAGTTTCATGGACTTACAGCTCCATCTTCTAGTTCACCTAGTTGATGTGGTAGAATTAGCTAGGGTGGTCTCATATCATTGGATGTTCTTCTTGGAGAGGTACATGAAAATTTGAAGGGGTTTGTTCGACAAAGGGAAAAAAACTAAGGGGTCTATGGCGGAGGAAAACACAACATATGAATCATTCTATTACTCTAGTGAATACATCAAGAAAATCGATGACACACCATGTGAATTGGTTTGGGATGACCAACAAGATGAGGAAAAAAGGGAAGGGGAGAAAACAAACATAAAAAGGTGCATGATAAATAGTAAGTCACTTATTTTTTGTCCATTTTATACAAATTAATTGTTACACTGAATTTGATAATATATATTTGATCTCATACTAATTGTTTTCATTTCATGATTACATCAATGAATGCATAAATAGATTCCATCAATAAATTTGTTATTTACGATGCAAGGCGACGCAACCATGGGTTTCATTGTATGAAAAGAAGGGAAGGAAATCGGCCAATGACAAGAAATAATTCAAATTGTTGAACGATCAAAGCATTCCTTATCCTCATCATTGAAAAGAAAATATGCCAATGATATGTCCACTACAACGAAAATTCCCTTTAGTGGAGGTTATAATGGATGATCCTCTCAAAAGAGCTCAAATATTTGTTTACAACAGAGGTCACTAGCAAAGGTGAGTGATCGAAGGCTTTAGCAGATTATTTTTTCGATGTTTTTTTCACTATAAACACACCAATGTGTTTATAAATGACACGCATCGGTTCTGCCATATATCATGATGCACCACAAGAAGAAACCATCAATGAAAAAAATTATGTGATAAGTGCAGCAATTTTCTATAGCCAACACCATGTGCTTTCAAATGCATAACGCTTTGATGCTAGTGGTTTCAACAAATGCACCATATAATATTTTATTAAAAAGATTAAAAAATTTATTTTTTGATTAAATCACTTGTAAAATTTTGTTTAGAAGCCTATTTGTGGTGTGTTTTGTAATATTGAATGCCCCAGTGCATGCATTAGAAATGAACGCACTGTCTTATATTTTATTTAAAAAAAAAAATTAATTATATTAAAAAATATCATTAAATTTTATTTAAAAACTTGACCACGGTGGGTTTCCTAATAAACCACTCCCTTGCACGCTTAATAGAAACGAACACACTAGTTTATGCGGTATGAAAAAATATAGTATTTTATTATTTTATTAAAAAAGTCGTTACATTTTATTTAAAACCCTAGCCACGGTGCATTATTTTAATCCTAAACACCCCAGTGTGTATCATGTAAACAAACGCATTGGTTCGTATTTCATTAAAAAATTAACAAATATATTAAGAAAAGTTAAATTTTAATTAAAATACTAACGGCGATGCGCTTATATTTAACTCTAGAATGCATCTAAGCCATATACACTAGTGTTGTGCATCACCCTTGGATGCCCCACCACCTATGCTCATTCGTCATTTGTTGTTGACGCATTGCTAGTTCTTATCGGTTGTTGACTTGAGATTGATTTTTTCCAAACAGTGGCCAAAAATTCAGATTCTCCATACATAGCCAAGATGCCTCCTCGACGTGTATTTTGGTAGGTAAATTAATTCTTACTTGATAATTTCAATTTATAGTGGATTAATTTTTTAAATTTGCCTTTTTTTCCTTTGTTTTCCTTCTTTTCAAACAAATTCAAAAAATGTGTAGTGTGTTTTATTCATTCCACTCTCGCTAGAGGTCGATGTACTCTGTAAACAGTCACAAGGGGCATTGCTAGCAGGGCAAGATGAATGGCTTGAATGCACCACTTAAATAGTGCGCTACGCTTTGTAATACACTTCCACAACATAAATTCGATTTAAAAATTATGAACTAATTTGCGTTGTGTTTCAGACACCAACGTGCATCGACCATTCGATGCCTTTACATTTAATGATACACCTATGAACATTAATAAGAAAAAATTTAAATAAAATTATACATTTCTTTTAATTCAGTGCCCGGTTTTGTTGCTCTAACACTCACGTGGCACACTGCAGACACATTCCCATCAACCATAAGTTAGATAAAGTGTGTTGCTTTTAGATCACGTCGGAACACATAAAACGGTGCATTGATGTGGACTAAATGCATTGACCACTGAATTTTAAAATTTCCCAAACATTAAAAAACATTATTCAACAATACTCCTAGTGCACGTCAAGCACTAATTTTCAGTGCACTAACGTGTTGTAGGCATGTCAATGATCATGCATTGACTTTGGAATAACGCACCAGCTCCTACACTTCAAAAACTTCTCTTTCCATCAAAAATATGAATTCAACGGTGTTCCTAGTGTGTGTCAATGCACCAGTGTTCGGTGCTTTGACGTGAAGTAAGACCACCATGAATTCAAATAAACCGTAGTGCTTCTAGGTTAGGTAAGCATGCCATTTTTGGGGTGTTTACTTGACATTGATGCACCACCTCCCACAAAATAAAAATAAAAATAACTATTATATCCATAAAATGATAATTTAACTATGCTCCTTGTGCACATCAATGCATCGGTTTCCAATTCTCTAACGTTCAGTAGGTGCACCATGATCGAAATTTTTGAAACACACTAGTGTGTTTGTATTCTGTCGCACCAGTTTGCTAATAAAATTTTAAATTTATAAAAATATTCATGGAGTGTTGATTTATTGGAGTGCACCGATGATGGTGCTTAACAAATTAAAGTGCACCCTTGGTGATGCGTTAAGATTATATTGGTGCACCATTTGTTAGCTTTCTTGCAAAAAAATTAATATTTGATTTTAGTAGATAGAATTCTCATATAATGATTTCCTATATCTGCTTATGAGACTAATTGTTGTTGTATGTGAAATAGATATGTGAGCGTCGTGAGGATATACAGTAATAAGAAGCACGAGTTGATCGGGACAACTTCCATAGAGAGTGGGAGGCCAAGGAGAGGGAGAGAGATTTATACCCTATTCACATTACTCCTAAGACACGACACATGTTGAGAGTTGTTATCCTCCTCAAGTTCTATCGAGAGGTGACATCACTCAAGAGGAACTGTACATTCTTCACCCAATTGATCGGGCGTTGGTAAAATCACATGCAGTTGTTTCGAGTTGTTCTCGATTAGTGGTTCCATCCCACTAAGGAGGACATATATTTTCCCACTACGATATCTAGGAGAGGTGAGGAAATTCGTTGTTCTCTAAGGTTCCAGCTGGAGTTGTAGCAAAGACTTAGCTAGTCTACATTCAAAGATATGTTGATCCCAACATCCTCGACCTTGCTCAGTTTTAGGTCAGTGGTGGGTAGTTTTCCATTGTTGCTTTTGGTAGAAAGGATGTGAGGTGCCTCTCTTTGTTGGTGATGATCATCGTGCATCTCACCAGTGATGGGAAATGCATTAGCTTCCCTCTATTATATTATGTTGATTATTTAGTGCAAGCACCTAGATGCATTAGGTGTTATACTATTTTTTATGACAATTTTTTTATGCTCTTAGTTGATGTTGTGCATGTATTGGAAAGAGGGTGAAATTCCCTCTCAGTTTAGAGTTGTTTTGTCTATTTTTGGAGAGATTTTCGGACACCAAGAAATATTTTGATCGATGCCCTCCTAGGTTGATGATGGATGTGCATATGCACATATGGGGTTAAATGATGCCCATCTGGACTTTCCAACCAGGATCATCGTGGAGGTTCTCAACATGCTTGGTGGTGAGGATGAGCTTCGATTATAAAAGGTTGCATATCCATACACAGGCTTGGATTGGAGTGGGTTTCCCAACATCTTCTTCACCCAGGACGAGCCACTAGATGATAGAGGTAAATTTAAAATTATGTAATGTCCCCTACATGATTGCACCATGGGTCATTCCACTAACCTATCCAATTCCCAAAGGTTCAAGTAGAATTCAGTTTGACAAGGGAATTATTTTGCATATAGTAACTATGAAAATTCAAATGTAAATCAAGATGGGGCAATGAGGGTCATAATTTTTTTAATAATAATGGAAAGAAGTTCATAAATGAGGTGAAAATGGTCTAATTAGCCAAGGAGGGCGCATAGCAGGCTGAATGGGCTCCATAGGAGGTGTAACTCCCATCCTAGGTGAAAGGAGTCCTATCATGAAGGTTGTTGAGCCGCAAAGAGACCACATTTTATTCATCTTTCTTATACCATTTGTCACCTTATTCCTATCTTATCCTTCCATAAAACCATTAATATTCACCACTTTCATAATAAATATGGGTTTATATTAGGATTTTCCAAATCATTTATTTTTGAGTATTTTGAGTGAATTTGAGGTTAATTATTGAGAAAAATAACATATTTTCATTATACTTTAAAGTTGGATGAGTTTGGTGATGCTTACAGGTGTATTTGAAGACTTTAACAAGCTCAAAAGTGACTACCTAGCCTCAGATTCGAATTTCATCATCAAGATGTGGGCTAATTTCAAGAAGAAGATCATGGAAATGTGGAGAGAATATCTCATCCAATATTTGTTGAGAGTTTGAAGGGATGAGCAGTAGATTTGTTGAGGATTTGAAGGGATGAGTTGTAGGTTTGTTGAGGATTTTGAGGGATAAGTTAAGATAATAGTGGATCTGTAATTATGATCAGTTATCTTGAATTCATGTATAAATAGGAGGGCTCTCTCCTCATTTTGGTTAGAGATCTCTCTAGTGGTTTGGAAGTAGAGAATAGTTTAGAGTTAGTCATAGAATGGATTTCTAATTGTAATGGAGATTATGCTTTGATGCAAATCATGTACTCTTTCATGTTAATATAGATTTTCAGCACTTTCTTTCTTATGAGTTGTTCATAAATATTTTTAGTTATGTTTTGCTTATGAATTATTAGTATAGATTTACTGTGAGCTCACAAGTTAATGTCGATTGCTTTATACCAGTTTATTTCATGCAATTTCAGTCTTTCTTTATTAAGTTAATCTATGCAATTTCATGATTTCTGCAATTAGATTCATTTGCATACAATTTCCTGTTTTCATATATTAGCTTCAATTTCAGTCACTTAGATTAAGTTAGCAATACTCTTCCCCTGCATATATTTTGTTTGTACCTAACAAGTATACGCTCTCTCCGGGTTGACAATTAAATCATTGGATATATATGTTATAAATTATTTAATAATTTTCCCCAACATTTTGGCGTCGTTGCCGGGAAGGTGCTAAAAGGGATCAGAGTTTAGATAGATAGATAGATTACTTTTACATTACACAGCAAGGAGGAGGGAAAAATGGTAAGACACAAGGACGACTTCACTACGAAATTTTCGGGATTTCTGGGATTTTCGAGGTGTAACAGCCAGACGCATCCACTATAGTGGGGTACCCCAAAGCCTTGTTGTTCCTTTGTTGTTTCTGCAAGTGTGTTTATTTTTCTGCAAAATATTTACTTTTCCTGCAAGAGTGTTCTTTTATTTTCTGCAAATGCGAGTTTGTTTTTATGCAAGTTTTTTTTTATAGTTTTGTAGTGTAAAGTTTGGTTTGTTTTCATTTTTGGGCGCCTTTATTTCATACTAACTTGCTTCTAACTTTGTATCTGTTCATTTTTTGTTTTGTACAGATTTTTGTGCACTTTTTATTTCTATTTTTGCATTCGTCTTGTGCTACTATTTTTGTGTTTGTCGTGTACTCATTTTTTTCTAGTACTTGATTTGATTCCAGTAAAATGATTTTAGGATGAGCATAAGCTTAGAGCAGCTCACTCAGATCCTCGCAAAATCCATGATCTCCTCTTCTCAAGAGGAGGAGATTTTGATAGCAACTAAAGATGTAATTACTTCTCCTAAAGCAAACAAGGAAGAATCGACATTTGAGGAATCATGCATATCAGACGAAGAGCACCTGTTCGAACTGGAGATTGAAAAAGGGATCTCGGGTGATCATCATGCAAACGGACGGTTCCAAGTAAGTACTAGGTTAGATCGATTTTGTTTTCGCTTTTATTTTATTAATTCATATTTTCAATATTTAATTTTTTATATTATTGTATATTCTAGGTTTAGTTTTTCAAAATTAAAAGATAATTTTGGTTTACTTCTTTTAGATGTATGGTTCCACTGGAAATTTCACTACACCTAAATGATTGTAAATTTCAATTAGAATAGAGTAGGTAGGTTTTAGTTTCTATTTATAATTTAGCGTTAGTATGTAGGATACTTTAATTTGCTTTAATGTTTTTATTTACTAAAATTTTCATTTATTACTTTGTTTTTAATTTTATTAGGAATTGAAAATTAATTTTGAATCACAAATATTTATGAAATTTTTTATCACTTTTCTTTTTCATTTTTTAGTTATACTAGAAATAAAAAATGCATTAGGAATTAAGTTTTTTAAAGCTATGAACAATTAGACAATAAAATAAATAAATTAATCAACAAATAAAAAATATAATAAACAAACAAAACATATATATACTAGTTTTAAAAAAAATAATAATAAAATTTAATCCAAAATAAAATAAATTTTTTTAACACCGTTATAATTTTGTTAGGAATAAAAAAAAATAGTTTAAAATATATCATGTTTCTTTTTTAATTTTAATTTTAATAATATATGTGTATTAACAAAACCTGCAATTATAAAAAACATTAAAATAGAAATAAAAAATAAAAAAAATTAAACTCTTAAAAATTATAATATATATATGAGAACAATACCATTTCTAAAAACATTAATATTAATAAAGAGAAAAAAATACAATAAAAATATATATAAACTAAATAAAACAGAGCGTTCAACCCTTCATCCGAAACCTATAAACGCAGATCCTTTCAGCCTGTAAATTGAACCTGCAAACAATCCTCCATGCGCAACCTCCAAACAAACTATCATAGGAAGCCTGCATACAAACGATATTTTTTGGATTCGTGAGCCTGCAAATTTGTTCGCCGTTGATCGCCACAAGTTTATTGTTCACTATCTCTTGCCTCCTAAGTTTCGATCTATGTATTCACCCTTCCACACTAAAACCCGCATTAAAATCAATATATCTTCTACAGTATGTTGAGAGGATGTTATTGCTAGTCTCTGAACCTATGGCTAAAATAGAAAATGCATATAGCACCGAGCTCCGTAGCCACCCATAAAATCATGTCGTAATCTGCTAGGGATATCCTTTACATTGTTAAACAACCAGCTCTATTTTTGGTCAACTTCAGTAACTCATTCAATGAGATGAATGATCTGGCCAATTTCATGCGAGCAGTTATGGGGTTAGGTATCCTATCTTAATGACGAGGTCGACTCACCCTCCCCATGGCAACTTTGACTGCTACTAAGATGCCATTTTAACGGAGATCGAGCCACCTACCTCTGTTGATTCACCAAATTTAAGTTGAATCTAAAGTTTAAACAATCATTTTAGGTTACGTTTGTTTCATATCATCGCAACTGTCAGAGAAAGTGTATTCATGATATGCTAAGCTCTGCCCCAAATCGACGTCGAGCAGTGCAAAAGCTCAATAAATGTGTTGCAATCCCTTTGCTGCAACATACTTTTCTCCAACAGTGAAAGCTATTATGCAAGACATGTTTCGAGTAAAAAAGCAACAGTGACCAGGTGGTACATCCCACTCATCTTGTTCCCTTAATTGTTTAAACCCGGCTTCTAGCAACAACCACCTTGATTCAGCTATGGCATGGAACTGCATCCAAGAATCATTTAGAAAATCAACAAGACCATCAACTATTGACATTGAGCCATCCACGTTTGTTTTTTCCTCCTCAGGATATTGTACCTATGCTTTTGCATGGAAAGAATAATTGTGGTTTAATTTGGTCCATCGTCACTTTGTCATAGAAGATGTGGTCCATATCGTCTAAGGAATTCCTGGGTAGAAACTTCTTGAATGTCTTGGCTGGGATATCAGAATGTTTGAATAGAATGAGTCTGATGATAAGAATATATGAGAGCAAACAAGAATGGGATGGCCACGATCAGTACCACAATAAGCACCATGATCAGAAAGATCTTGTAAGCTGGCTAACGGTGGTGACTTCCTTCATTTATCTTAGCCGCTAAATGCATTAGTTTATATCCACCGCATCTGATGTCTACACACCTAGGCAGGAAAGCCACATCACACCCCATCTCTCCTCGGTTTGATAATTTTCCCCAGGCTCCTCACGGTCCACCTGGCCCAAGAGTCAATATTGACATCATTATAATATATCTCTAATGTAACCAATCCACCTCCACATCCCCATTTGGTGCAGTTCACTTGTATTTTCCCCAACAGTAATATTACTTTACTCTTTAAAATAACCTTTGGTTAAAGTATAAAAATTATAATTTAGCTTGTTCATCAGCGTAGGGGGACAAGGAAAAAGAAACGTACTTTATATTAAAAGAGGATAATACAAAATAAAAAAATATTCATGTACCATAGCACTCTTCGTAGTAACAAGATTATTGTTATATAATAGTGCCCTGAAAGATCAACAAAATGTCATCCTCAAGTTTTATCCATCTCTTAATACATTGGTAAACCCCCACTAATAGATTTTCAGGCTTAGTTCCCAACAACAAAATAAAGCAAATGAAATACACCATCAAGTAAATTTCCTATGAAAGAACCAACTATATAAAGCAAACAGAGTGAAAAAAAACTTTGATGAGTCTCTGTTGAGACTCCTGCATTATGTTTCTCCAGCCAAATGAAACCTTGAGCTTTAACGATGCCCTGCTTTTACAGTGAATCAGCCTCAGTGTTTAGTTTTCTGTAAATATGTGTAAAGTTGATAGATATATTTTCCAATAGCTTTGTTGCCAACCCCTATAGATTAACACTGTGAATAGCTTTTTCTCTCCTCATTCATTTAATAACAAAAAGTGAATCACGGAATAACTACAGCCTCTTAATTCTTCTTAAATGAGATAACTTCATTAGGGTCCTTAAGGCCATAAGTTAAACTCTTTTTTTGATCCTTTGCTTAGTGTGAACAAGTTTCGAACAACACGGAATTAAAGGAGTAGGAAAAATTCATAGATTTCAAAGTGTTTACTGCCACAAATTGAAAGGTGAACATTGAGACAATTGTAAGATTAAAGCACGCACAATTTTGTAGAATAAATTCAGGATGGCTTATTGCAGGGAAACATATATATTCATGGAGGTTGGGGCTGACATTATTGTTCGCATATACATTCATCAGAAGGACAAGTGGCTTCGCACCTTTACAAAATCACGAGTTGAAGAGCATTGATGTGGGGATGAAAATTCCTTATTAATAATTTTTTTTAACTTACAGACTTATAGAGGGAATATACAATATAAAAAGTCAATACCTATATAGGTAGAAGAAGGACTACCAATAGTAACGAGGCAAGTTCCAGGAGTGCCAGGCACATAGTGGAGGTGGAAATCAATACATGTTGGTGCGGCTATTCACTCATTTCTTTTTTTCATTAAATATCTATTTCCATTCGAGCTATCATCGAATATCGTTCATTCCACTTTCCTTTTCGAGCTGTCGAATCAAATATATAAA
Organism: Pseudotsuga menziesii; assembly: GCA_001517045.1. NCBI lineage: Eukaryota > Viridiplantae > Streptophyta > Pinopsida > Pinales > Pinaceae > Pseudotsuga > Pseudotsuga menziesii. The sequence goes on along the minus strand of LPNX010362759.1, from coordinate 286,445 downwards.
TATAATGTGGGCATTCCATCGCTTCCCTATCCCTAGTTCTGGATGTTATCAATCCTCTCTCTATCCTGCTTAACAGGTTACGTATTTGATTGTCATGCCTCACTTTATTTACTTTATGCCATGTTCGTATAAATACATGTTCGGATTATGATGGCACAAATTATTGATTTTCCGTTTGAGATGGTGGTTTGATTCGAGGGTTACGGGTCTCAGAGATAGAATTTATGTAAAAAACGTTGACTGTTCATATGTTAACACTAATTTGTTCTAGATTTTAGGCTAACAGGAAGAATCCAGTAGCCAAGGGGGTATCCCTTGTAAGAATATACAAATAACTGCAGGACGTTTAAAGGATCACAAAGAAATATCAATTAAAACTCAGATCTACTCATACACTGTTCTCACTCATTCATTCTAACACTTTATATCTGATGGGAACTATAATATCACTTTAACGAAATTGAGATCAAAGTAAAGGAAGAATATGAAAAGGAAGAAATCTTATTTACAAGTTATCATCTCGAAGTGGTGGATAGATTGAGGTGCATTCAGCCAATAAGTAACTAGGCTGATCAATGAGTGTGGTCAATGGGGATTTTTCAATGATAACATGGGATCAAATTCACCTAATCCAACCCAAGGTTCCGTAGATTCAGAATTGGATGAAATTGAAGTTTTCTCCGAGATGGTCATAAAATTAATTTTGGAAGCGAAGAACCATCTTCATACTATCAAAAGGTTACAAACGAAGGGATGATGTTGGACTAACAGATGTTTATTGTGCGGTCAAGCTAAGAAATCAATACCACATCTTTGTAATGAATGTTCTTTCTATATTGTTTGGAAAACATGAGCTTCAGCAAACTTTTAGACTTAAGTTTTATTATCTTTCGATTCAATTTGTGATGAAGGAGAGGTTTAGAGGATCTAAAAAGCTCCATAAATATGGATTGATGTATATTTTATGGGTTTCATGTTTGTTACTTACTTGGTACGAATAAAACACTAGGGTGTTTCAGAACAAGAAGGTTATCCTAGTATTTGTAGCGAGGTCTATAGCTCAGACGACAGAATTTTTGTTTATGAGCTCATAATAAATTGTTTGGCAGACCTGATGGATCAATGTATTGGAAACATAATCCACCAGGCTATTCGTTAGTTTGGAGTAGTAGATGGTCTTTGTATGTCTATTTTACTTTTCTCTAAAAGTACGCTAGTTTATTGGGACCATATGCACTCGTATTTTAGTAAGCCTTAGTTCTCCCTATTATCGGTAGTTAGTTCATTCTATTTTGTTTATTAGTAAGCTTTTAGTTAGTACACCCACTACTGCAAAAGATGGAAAAACTTGCACGAGAAGGGCCATTGAATGTTAGGAATTTAAATTACACCAAGGTTTATCCTTGTTTCATGCTTGTGTACTTATCAGGAAGTACCAGTCCAGTCCAATCCCTAGTCTATTAGATGATAGGTCTGCAAGTCCAGTCCTCTATATCCAAAACAAAAATTATATGTCATTATCAAGATTCACATCATCAATGTAGGGACGTGCAGCCTTTCTTATTTTTACTAGAATTCAAAAGATACAATCCCATCCGTATTAAATTTTCAAGTGTAACGATTTTAAATTGTCACTCAAATATTTTCAACTTCTTTCAATCTACTTATAATAATAATAATAATAATAAAACAAATTAAAATAGTAGTAAAAAAGGGTAGCATCTAACCATATTATTTGCAGGTTAGGGCCTTGGTAAATAAAGGGATTTATTTAAGTTGTTCTCATTTGTATTTTTATTTATTTATTTTTATGGTAAAACAATTAAAAAAATAACAAATATATATATTTAATTAAACTTTTGGGTTGTTATTCAATTAAAAAAACCATAAAAATAAAATATAAAAATTGTAAAAAAATTGCAAATAAACTTGGAATAAGAGGGATACTATATCAAATTAGATTAGCATAATTTATTTTTATCTTTTAATATGTGTATAGTTAACATTTATAGACTAGCATAATTTTTATTTTTTTTAGATAGTTAATATGCATATATGTATATAAAACAATAAATAATTAAAAGTATTAAAATACAATAAATTTTAGGTCAAACATAAAATAATAAAATTAATATGCATCTTTGAAATAGAAGGCTTAGTTGTTGTCGCAGCCAAGCTTTCTTCTTAATTTTTATTTTTGCACAGTGGGACCTTGCAGATCTTCAGTTTAGGGGAAGTAGGTAAATGATTGCTTCAATTTTGTTATGATCTTGATATAAACCATGCCTGTGAATGATTATACAATAAAACCTTCGACGCAGTTAACCCACCAATCTCCATATTTTATGATATTTATTAGGGTTGAATTATTTACCAGTCACATATATAATAATGTATCACATTTATATATTATATTTGGATCTAAAGCTACGACAACACCTTTGTATAGTTACGACTATTATTTTTCACCTCTTTTATCTTATATGTGTATGTATTAATTTCTAATTATATATATATATATATATATATATATATATATAAAACTTTAAAATATAATTTTAAAACTTTAATATAATTAGATATAAAAATTAATACAAATATAAATAATTAAAATATAGGTATAATCAATAATTATATTTAAAGTAACTATACATATACATACGAACCTAAAAGTTGTCAAACCTAAACCTTATGACATAAGGGTCGACCACTGAAAGGGTCGACCCCCTCTCCCTCTGTTGCTCAATCTTTATATAAAGATGCATGAATCCAATTTCTTTTTGTTTTTGAAAAACAATTAAAAACGTTAAAAAAAACACATTGACATAATAAACACATAAAATTTTCTTTTGTAAAATCAAATTGAAAAAAAAATACAAAAATAATAAAATTACAACAATAAAAAATAAAATCAAATGTTAAAAACATATAAATAAATAAAAACATTAGGTAATAAATAAAATCATAAAATTAAAATTTTAAATGAACTTGGAATCTTCTCAAAATTTTATGATTATTGCGCTAACTTGTTGTCGCAAGTCACTCAGAAACAGGTTTCGACAAGAAGAGTTGCTAGTTTCAGGTATAAAAGCATTTTATTTATTTTCTTTAACTTTTGATTAAGCACATGTTTTCATGTATTTTCAATGCTCTCACAAGTTGGTTGCAGGAAAATGCTAACCTTTTTGCAGATTTAAAGACGAGCGAATGGCGTGCAGAATTGATTTCTAGAATCACAGAAGATTTTTAGAAAAAATGCTCCATTAAAAGCTTGAAAAAGATGATTTTCCACCATGTATGTCATGATAATTTGCTGCAACAAAGAAGCTATTCAGAAACCAATTATGCCATGTCATTCTGCCATCCATGTTAGAGTATGCCTTATACATCATGAATTCCCGCATGTCTACCTTTCTGAGTCGCACACATTTTTCCTCATTTTCAGTTTATCTTTGTTTCCATCTGAATAAAACCATTCAACTTTATTTCCATGACTACATTGCTTTTTTTATCCCTGCCCTAAAAACTGTTTGACCGTGAGATATTTCATTTATATTCCTACTACTCATTATGTACAACTTGTGTTGACTGATATGGGATTCCTTAAGGCCCACCTTTCAACAAGTCTTGCCTCATCGACCTCGGAAAAATATCTGGGATAGAGAATAGAGTTCATTTTTAGTACCTTGAGGCTTGCATGCCTTAATGGCAAGTTCTCTCGCTGACAATCATGGGAATACATCAATGTCCCTTGATCGTTAGATCTTGCAAGTGGCACGACATCAGCTCATTTATTCGCACTTTGCATGATGTACTTAGGTACCTTGGCACTCATTGACATCAATGGTGAGATTGACTCGCATTGGTTAATGACATTCATTAATGGTCGGTAATCCAATGACTTCTTTCCATGTTTGACATCAACACATTTATTCACACGGTAAGAATTTTACCGTCGAGTTTTGTAGCAGGTGAAGACTATATATCTTTCATGACACCATCAGCAGTTTTACAACAGCATACTTCTAGCCATATGACAATACCACAGTTCTACTTTCAGCTCTCATCTTCTACTTCACACAACCAAGCAGCAGTTCAGATCCTTCACTTCACATTCTATTATTCAGCAACAGCAACCATATTTCTATTGCATAAATTCATCAACTTTTTGGGTAAGTGGAGGTATGTTGTTTTCTAATCTTTAGCCATGTAATTCCTTAAATGCTAGAAAATGAATGAATTTGGAAAATTCCCTCACTACATTCCCTTTCTCCTTTTCATAAACCTAATACATCTTAAGTTGGTGGGGCGGGGGGTGGGGGCAGGCGGTATTTATTACCATTTTACATATTCATCGTCTCATTTACCCTTAATCAACATGTCTTTCCCAAACTATACTTTGTAAACTATGCTATATATATTGGCATGATTCATAAAATTAAGAAAAAATTTCTAATATACATTGATGGTTCATCATTTATAATGCATAAATATTATGTATTGCAACAAATATAAAAAATAAAACGAGCAAATGTTGTTAACACAAGAACCAACATTTGTTACACTTATGGTTGTTAACACAAGAACCAACCATAAGGAAAAAAATTGCTGCCATTCATGCATTTCAAATTATGGAATGTTTACTGTTACATACCATTATCATGTGAAGCCCACCTACAAAGCCAAAAATTTTCAAGAGAATCAATGCATAGTTGCATGAGGACATGCAACCAGTCAAGTTGGGGGGAATGTTGAGCCGCAAAAAAACCACATTTCATTCATCTTTCCTATACCATTTTTCACCTTATTCCTATCTTATCCTTCCATAAAACCATTAATATTCACCACTTTCATAATAAATATGGGTTTATATTACCATTTTCCAAATCATTTATTTTTTAGTATTTTGAGTGAATTTGTGGTTAATTATTGAGAAAAATAACATATTTTCATTATACTTTAAAGTTGGATGAGTTTGGTGATGCTTATAGGTGTATTTGAAGACTTTAACAAGCTCAAAAGTGACCACCTAGCCGCAGATTCGAATTTCATCCTCAAGATGTGGGCTAATTTCAAGGAGAAGATCATGGAAATGTGGAGAGAATATCTCATCTGATATTTGTTGAGAGTTTGAAGGCATGCGTTGTAGATTTGTTGAGGATTTGAAGGGATGAGTTGTAGATTTGTTGAAGATTTTGAGGGATAAGTTGAGAGAATAGTGGATCTGTAATTATGTTCAGTTATCTTGAATTCATGTATAAATAGGAGGGCTCTCTCCTCATTTTGGTTATAGATATATTTAGTGGTTTGGAAGTAGATAATAGTTTAGAGTTAGTCATAGAATGGATTTCATATTGTAATGGAGATTATTCTTTGATGCAAATCCTGTACTCTTCCATGTTAATATAGATTTTCAACACTGTCTTTCTTATGAGTTGTTCATAAATATTTTTAGTTATCTTTTGCTTATGAATTATTAGTATAGATTTACTGTGAGCTCACAAGTTAATGTCGATTGCTTTATACCAGTTTATTTCATGCAATTTCAGTCTTTCTTTATTAAGTTAATTTATGCAATTTCATGTTTTCTGCAATTAGATTCATTTCCATACAATTTACTGTTTTCATAGATTAGCTTCAATTTCAGTCACTTAGATTAAGTTAGAAATACTCTACCCCTGAATATATTTTTTTTGTACCTCACAAGTTTACGCTCTCTCCGGGTTGACAATTAAATCATTGGATATATATGTTATAAATTGTTTAATAATTTTCCCCAACAAAGGCATCTCATGAATTGTAACTCCCCGGGCTAAAAATAGCCAAGCAAGGGAGCACTAGTGGAAGAGTAAACCCCAAGGAATGTCATGAAGAGGAATCGGGCTAAAAATATCCCAAGGAGGGCACATTAGTGAAGTGTCATCCCCAAAGGAATCTATGACAGCTTTGTAAAATTAGCAACTTCATAGGATCATCAGGCTAGATTGAACCTCATAGTGCAAGAAAGATGAATGAGGAAGAATTTCAGTGTTGAATTTTCAAACAATCATGGTGAAATTATTCAAACAAGGGGATAAAATTTGACAGCATAACCATAATTGAATAATTATTAATCTCTATTAAATACATTGATGATACAATAGATATAATTCAAATCCTCTAGGATTTATTTGAATCCTATGACTTGGATTGAATCCTGACATCACTAACTGTGGAATAATCACCACTAAAGAATCACTAGTGTAACTCGAGACAACTGAAACACCTCACAATTAGTTAACTAACCAAGGTAGGTGAGCAAAGGTGCCCATATCATTAAATCATGAAAAAGGAGTGCTAGACTAACTAAAGGTGAATTTAATGTGGCCCGTCGGAGCATAACTCAACACATACTAGGGTGAACTGATGGTGAGACTCCCATGACTCATTATGGGATCCTAAAATATAGAGATTTGTCTCTGTAGCTCCTAAACTCATGTAGAGTGGCACATTAAGTGGTAGGTGGGCCCCAAATAACTTCTCCATGGGACTAATGAAGTGGCAACATATTCCTAAGCTAGGAAACAAACATTTAAACTATGGTGGACAAGGGAGGATTACAATAATCCTAACACTCCCCTTAATCCAAAATTGGACAACCTAGGCCCTGACAACTGATTCCAAAGGTCACCCATACAATCTAATGCAAAAACGTAACTGCTCAATAAACCGAGTAAATGGGGAAAACCTCATGGGAAAACCCCCCTTCAAAATGAACAGTGAACCGGGAACTAAAAAACTGAATCAAACCTTCACACCAAGAAGGGTTCTGAGATAAACAAATCTCTTTTCAGTAAAATATTTTGTAAATATGTCTGCAACTAGCTCCTCTATAGGACAATAATGCAGAATGATAGTCTTACTATGCACTAGTTACAGGATGTAGTGCATATGGAATTCTATGTGTTTGGTTCATTGCTTATGTACTAGATCATTGAAAATTCTAATTACACTTTGATTATCACAAAAAATTACTATTGAAGGAGAAATGTGAATTCCAAACTCTATCAGAATCCCATGTAGCCAAACTTCCTGAATAGTTGCATTCACATGAAGAGAGAGAAATAGTTGCTTGCTTCTTGCTTGACCAGCAAATTGGTCCAGATCCCAACATGAACACAAACCATGAACTAGATTTTATGTCAGTAATGTCTCCATCCTAGTATGAATCAGTAAAACCAACCAGATATAGCGTAGCACCAGCATAATAGTGAATCCCAAATTCTCTAGTACCCTACACATAATGCAAGATGTGCTTTGTCTCCTTCCAATGCAGCTCATGTGGCCCTTCATGAACCTACCAATAGCACTCACGGCATATGACAAGTTTGGTCTTGAATGAGTAAGGTACAATACGATACCAATTGGCTATATGTAGAGAGTGTTATCAACCAAGGGTGTAGAACCACCTTCTTCCAATCCGATGCTATATAGGAAGGGGAAAGATGTTGTTTTGCAATCAGTCATATGGAACCTCTTGAGAAAATTACTTATGTATCTAGAATGAGTAATTATGATCCCCAAATCTTTTTTATTCACTTCAAGGCCAATAAACTGCCTCAGCAACCCTAGATCTATCATGGAGAAGGCCTTTCTCAAACATGACTTGATGTCTCTCGATATAGAAACTGAACCACCGGTAATGAGCAAGTCATCCACATACAAAACAATCAATAGTAAGAAACCTCCCTTCCTATGCATGTATACATTGCAGTTATGCTTGCACCTTTCAAAATTTTTTGACAGTAAGAAGGCATCCATATTTCCATACCATGCACTTGGGGCTTTCTTGAGCCCATACAAATATTTCCTTAGTATGCATACCAAGGATGAATCTTTAGTGTACCCCTCAGGTTGTCTTATGTAGATATATTCTTCTAGGTCACCATGGAGGAAGGCACTCTTCACATTAATGTGATGTACCTCCCATTTCTTCAAAGTTGCAATGGCCAAAACCAATCTTATGGAGTTCATTCTTGCAACAAGAGTGAATGCTCCATTGTAGTCCAACCCATGAACTTTTGAATACCCTTTGCAACTAATTGAGCCTTGTACTTGGTAGTAGATCCATGTGATGCTAGTTTTTTTTTTAGATCCATTTGCAGTGGACAATATTTCTCCTTGAAGGTAAAGAGACAAGATCCCATGCCTTGTTGTTATGTGGTGAATCATATTCATCATCCATGGGTACCTGCCACCTTGGATCATGGAAAGAGTCTTTGTAGGACTGTGGATCAGACCCCAACATCATGTAGCATCTCTCTGGGAGAAGTGGATCTGTATGACAAAGCACAAGGTTCTCATCCTGAAATTGAGATTTGGTTCTCCTTTTGTCAGATGGATCCCCAACATTGTTCCAGTAGCTTCAATGACTTTTTTAGCCCATTTAGGCCATGGATTGGGAGCAGGAGTTGGAGCTGGATCTACTTGATATTCATTCTCAATATCAACATTTGGTTCCTCTTGGTCCTCATCTCAAACTCTAAATTTCAAACATCATCATATGCAAATGTAATAGATTGAGAATTTATATCTTCCTCTTCAGTTGGTTGTAGATCATGCAATGGATCTTCATTGAATTGGACACTTCGCTCTATGAAGCATATTCTAGTTGCAATCTCCATCAAACTTTAATATTTTGCATCATCTACATATCCCAGCAGAATACATTCATTTCTTTGAGGTTGGAAGGATTTACTCTTGTCGGATGGAATTTTAGCCCATGCTTTGGAGCCAAAAACCCTCAGATGTGAGACATCAGCCTTATGTCCCATCAGTGCTTCAAATGGAGTGACCCCAACCACTGACTTGTGAGGTACTTTGTTTAGTATGTACAAATCACAATTCACTGCTTTGTCCCACATATATGGTAGAAGAAATCTTGCTTCAACAAGGAAGGTAGCCATATATTTCAATGATTGGTTATTCCTCTCAACTACACCATTTTGTTGTGGTGTGTATGGGACTGAATGTTTCATCTGAATACCTTCTAAATCACACAGCTATTGAAACTCTCTTTTTATGTACTCTCCTCCATTTTTATGATCTGAGTGCTTTGATCTTCTTCCCAAGAGTGTTCTCAACTAAGGCTTTGAAAACTTTGAAAGTTTCAAACACCTCAGACTTCTGCTTAAGAAATTAGATCCAACAATACCTAGAGTTTTCATCAATGAAGGTTAGAAATTATATGGATCCATTAGTAGATGCTATAAGAATTGGTTCAAAGACATCACTATGTATCAAATCAAGTGTAGAGGCATATCTTTTTTCCTCCCCAACATCATACCTTCGCTTTGGGTGCTTACCTATCGAGAATCAATTGCAGACAGCTTGAGAATACTTTATCAGAGGTAATCCCTTAACCATTTCTTCATTATGCAGTTGTTGGAGGTATTTGAAATTCATATGGTCAAATATCTCATGCCAGATTCTGCTTGTTTCATTGCGTCATGAGTCAATAGGGCACTTTGCTGTGAGTATGGCAAAAGCTGTGAGAACTCATATGCCTTGAAGGTATGGTTTGCAACTCCTCTCACTATCAACTTCCTAGTAGAGATATATGATATCTCAACTGTGTTAGGTTCAAATACAACTCGGTTTGGTGAACTAGTCTGGGTCATCTGATATACAAACAACATATTTGCTACTAAAGAGGGAACATATAGGAAATTATTGAAAACTCCATGCTCAAATTAAACTAAACCCTTCCCAACAACTTGGATTTGAGAGTCATCTCCTAGGTGTATGCTAGGACCACCAGTGAGATCTAGAGAATAAAATGATTCTTTGGAGGAAACCATGTGGTAGGAGGCTCTTGAATCAATGAGGAAGGCATGTGATTGTGAGAATCTAGCCTTCAGTACATGGCATCTCTCATGATCTTCATTCTTTCTTCCAGAATCTATCTTCCTTGATCCTTTTGGGATGGAATGTTACTTTTCTCAATAATTCTTGACATCTCATCTATTTGTTTCTTTATATATAGGTTCTCTGTATGGTTTCCTCTTTTGCAATACAAACACTTGGCCTTTTAAAACCTTTTCTGATTATCCTCTATAGAACATGAGGCTCCATATGAAGGATTTTTCTTCTCCTTTGCTTTTTTTTCAATGTATGCATTTTCCTTCCCTTTTTTCTTCCCCTTTTCTTGCACATTCTTGGTCTCCCCATCCATAAGAGCTTGATTCTTGGAGGTTTTCAGGACTCCCATATGAATCAACTTATCTTGTTCTTGAATGAGGGATTCAGTGAATGCATCAAGTGAGGGAATTCACCAATTTGTGGTTGTCAATCTCCTGGAGTGGAAGGTGGAAACAAATATATAGAAAATTTGAATCCAAGCTTTCTCAAAATGGAGAGCACCAGCTGCTCATACTTCTTTTCAATTCCACATTGCTTGCACTACATGACCAAAGAATTGAATTTGGAGAAGAATTGTTGGATAGTTTTGAAACTATTGGTTTAAAGAGAAATCAACTCATTCTCTAAAATGTGGCCTCTCAGCTCATCCTTGTTTCCAAACAATGATTCAATCTTCATCCACACTTGCCTTGGTGTTTTTAATCCATCAAGGTGGCACAAAAAATCCCTGGAGATATGAATACACATGAAACCAAATGCTTCATCCAATTTGTTCAAGTACTTCTATTTCTCTATAGGTTGTTGGGGTTCTACCTCCTTCCACATAGTGATCATATACATACCCTTGTTGTGCAACACAATCTGCATATCTCCCCTCCAATCCATGTAATTGAAGGGTTTAAGGATCCTTGGTGTCAAGGAAATTGAATTCTCCATTTTGTAGATTCAGGAGCAACACAAATCTATTGAATTCTTCAATTAACCTACATACAATCTTCAATTTGAAGATAAATTAGCTATCTATATCTTTGATGCCATGTAAAATTAGAAAATCCATAGGATAATTAGGATGGATTGAACCTCATAGTGAAAGAAAGATGAACGAGGAAGAATTTCGATGTTAGAATTATCAAACAATCATGGTGAAATTATTCAAACAAGATGCAAAAATTTGATAAAACGACCATAATTGAATAATCATTAATCTGTATGAAATACATTGATGATACAATAGAGACAATGTGAATCCTCTAGGAGTGATTTGAATCCCATGACTTGTACAGACTCCATACATCACTAGCTATGGAATAATTTCGGACAACTGAAACATCTCACAATCAGTTAACTGACCAAGGTAGGTGAATAAAGGAACCCATCTCCTTAAATCATGCAAAATGGGTGATAGAATAAATAAAGGTGAACTTAATGTGCCCCAACAGAGCATAACTCAACATGGACTAGGGTGAACTGGTGGTGGGACTCCCATGACTCAGTGTGGGCTCCTAAAATCTAGGGATTGGTATCTAGAGCTCTTAAAATCATGTTGAGTGGTGCATCAAGTGGTAGGTGGGACCTAGATAACTTCTCCATGGAACTAATGGAGTGGTAACATATTCCTAATCTAGGAAACTAAAATTTAGACTATGGTGTACAAGGGAGGATTACAATAAACTATAACAAGCTTATGACAGAATCTATGGCAAGCTATGACAACTCTAGGTCCAAAATTCATCCAAGGAGGGAACATGAGGGGAGAGTGGGCCCAGAATTCAATTCTAACTCCTCCAAATCAAGGAATAGCACCAATAATTCAAATTATCAAAGGTGACTAAGGTACTATTTGGTCAAAATCACATTAGAAGGGAGTTAATGTGTCATGAATAATGATTCTCTCCAATAATTCAAATTTTAATATTATATTTGTGAGAGAATTATAGAATGAGGGGGGGAATTCCTCAATGATGTTTATAAAAATGGATGCAATAATGTGGGAGAGAAAATTTGGTCATTTCCAATTCAAATTGGAGAGATATTGAGCTTCTCAAACTTGGGAGATGTGCCCCTTGCAATTGTAAATAGTTTTGGTGGTGCAAGATTCCACCCTAGCTAGAATGAGAGGAGGAATCATCCTAATTTTTCTACAAGGATTCAATGCAGTGAGGTTATGTCCCTTTTCACTTTCTATTTTGAGTTCATGTTGGTTGGTTTGAGTCTCAGTTTGTAGTAGTGGAAGTTTGTTGGTGTGTTTCCTATTGCGATTTTTGTTGTGGAGATATCTAGTTTAGGAGGGCACACCAATGATGGTTCTGATTTGATGGAGGTGGTTCTAATGCATATATTTATTCCTTATATTATGGAGGGTGCATTGTAGGAGGGATATTTGTAATTTGGGGTTGAAATGTGCTTGTGGAAGGAGCACTAGTGGAGCATATCTTTCATTTTGGAGTAGCACTTGTCTCTCTTTCTTTGTTGGTTTTTGGATAGCCATCCCTCCACACTCTCTAACATTTTTTTCTAATTTTTGAAGCTTCTGTAGCATCCATATATATAATACCTATTATTTCTCATTTCATAATAAAATTCTACAGTATTTTCTTCATACGGTGTCCAATATTCAAGCACTAGTTGTTCTATGCTAAAATATGCAAAATTGAGTTGTACTATCATAAGTTTTTGTCTGTAAAAATTTGATAAGAACCATATACAGTATGTAAGTTTTTAGTTTGGGTGTTTTTTGGAGTTTTAAGTTTTATCTCAAGTGTTTTTGGAAAAATTCAAGCAATTTAGGAGGTGTTTGAAAAATATTGAACCTAGGGGGTTTTTAGTAAAAAATTTGAAGTAGTTTCTCCCTCAAAGGTCAAGGTTGAGTTAATATCTCTAGTTTTTTAATCGGGTATATTACATTGGTAGAATATCATGTTCCTAGAAATATATGGGATTCCCAATAGATATGTGATTCACCGATATATGCAAAACATTACCCCTAGAATTCATAGGAGCATCGAAATAATTTGGGAGGAAGATGAAATAGTTTCTACTGAAGGTGTAATATTAGAAGAACCAAGAATAGAGAGAAGTATGGATATTTTATTTGGTAGAGTTATTACAAAGGAGAAAGAGAATATCTTCATGAAGGGTGTTTATAAACATTATATAGACTGGCTAAGGGTCAAGAGAGTGCTAGGAAAAGTCAAGAAGAGACAAGGGAGTTTATGGGCAAGCTGGTGGCCTTGGATTTTGGAAGCACAAATGGTGAAGGAAGTAAAAATGATTCACATGATGAGGACAAGAATGCCATTAAAAATCATGGAAAAACCATTTTCTCCTAAATTTTTCCACATACCACCCTCATGAGTTCACATATACACTCAGACCCACAATGTTGAAATTCCTAAAACCACAAACAATGGGAGCAACAGTGCCAAGTAATCAAGATGAGTCCTTGGAGGCTTATTTTGAGGAGTACAAGGTTATGAGTGAATATTCCATGGAATCCATGTCCTTCTATGAGTACTACAACTTTAAGGATCGAAACAAACCAAAAGGATTCAATAAAATGCAACTTTAAAATTTTGAGTTGAGTGAACCCTTGGGAAAGTCACTCTTCCAAGTTTCGATGGGTCTTCCAAATGTACTACTAGATATTGGGTGCAAACAATTGACACGTATTTTCAGTTGAATCCCATGCCAGAGGAGGATGCCATTAAAATGGATACCTTGCATTTAGAAGGAGAAGAAAATGACTAGTGGTACTATGGCATGAGAACCTTGGGTCATGCCAATGTAATCTCATATGAATATTTTACAAGAAGAATCATATATAGGTTTGATATGAAGGATCCAATGATGTATTTCAAAGACCTATCCCAATTGAAGCAAATAGGCACACTGGAGGTCTATATTTCATAATTTCAAAAGCTTGGCAGTGATGGTCACAAACATCTCGGAGGCTCATTTAGTACTATTGTTTATAGAAGGACTAGAAGATTCATTGAGAGGATTGGTGAAGGATTAAATACCTGCAACACTATTGGATTCAATTAGTAGAGCTTGGGACCTTCTAGATTCCATTCCCAAAATTAGGTTTCCTCCAAAATGAAATTTTCCAGCCAAGATCAAGGATAGGAAGCCCTTCCAAAAAGATACAACCTAGGAAAATAAGAAGGATAGCAATATTTGGGATGAACTAAGGAGGAAGAAGTTGTGTTTCACATGCTAAGAGCCTTGGGTTTTAGGCCACAAGTGTGAAAATGGGAAGGCTCACTACCTACAACTATTCTCTGAAAGTGAGGAGGAGGTCGAATATGGTGAGAAGCATGAGCCAATATCGGAAGATGGGTATGAGACATCAGAAGTGGAGAAACCCAAACCTGAATCAGGAAAGAGTGTCATCATTTTTCTAACTGGATTGCCTCGATATCACACTATCATATTCAAGGGACTGATGCAAGGCCAAAGAGTCACATTGTTGGTTGATGGAGGAACCACTCACAACTTTATTGATGCTACACTTCTGGAAAGGAGGAACCTGCCTACTGAAATTTTTTATGGATTCACTATGATCATTCCAGGTAACAATTCTATGGATTGTTGTAGGTGGATTCCTAAACTTCAACTCACCATACATAATGATACTATGACAGATAGATTTTATGTAGTTAATGTTTTTTATACAAACTTGGTCTTGGGAGTACAATGGTTTTTTTCCATTGGAGTACATACCATTGACTATCAGATTCTAGAAATGAGGTTTAAAGGGGATAATGGGAAGAAAATAACCTTAAGGGGTATGAAAAGTCATCCCAATAAGGTGGTTTCAACACATAATATGAGAGTTTTCCTAAGGCATGGTGATGTAGAATGGGTAGCAGAATGTTTGGCCACATCTAAAAATCCCACAATGGACACTTATCAGTATCTAGAAGACATAAGGAAGTTGTTACATAATCATGAGAAGGTATTTGGAGACCTTAATTCTAGCAGTCCACTAGATAAAGGAGTTGATCACGCCATAGAATTGGAGGTTGGAATTCATACCATCATCAACTAACCTTACAAACACCCTAAGAGGTTCAAAGACAAAATCAAAAGAACCATAAAAGAACTTATTGAATTGGTAATCATAAAGCCAAGTTCAAGTCCATTTGCATATTCAGTGGTCCTAGTGAAGAAGAAGGATGGAACAATGAGAATGTGCATAGACTATAGGGCCTTGAATAATAACACTATCAAGAACCAATACCCCATTTCCCATATCGATGAGTTGATCGATGAACTGCATGGGGCCAAGATATTTTCCAAGATTGATCTCTGCTCTGGTATCATTACATTCATATGAGGGAAGAGGATGTGCAAAGATATACATTTGTTTCCATTATGTTCATTTTGAATTCCTAGTCATGCCCTTTGGCTTGACTAATGCACCTGCTACATTCCAATATTGCATGAACAAAATATTCAACAAGCAACTACGTAAGTTTGTGTTAGTATTTTTTAATGATATTCTTATTTATAGCAAGACATAGGAAGAACATTTGTATCATTTGGAGTTGTCCTAAATATTTAGTAGAATAATCATTATATGGAAAGTTGTCCAAATATGAGTTTGGGATGAATAAGATGTTGTATGTTGGTCATGTGCTTGGAAGATGGATTTAAGGTTCATATGGAGAAAATCAAATCCATCCTCAACTTTCCAACTCCCAAAAATGTGATAGAGTTGAGGGGATTTATTGGAATTTGCACATACTACAGGAGGTTTTCCAAAGGCTTCTCTTAGTTGACATCCCCTTTGGTTGATCTCACAAAGAAGGGAGCCTTTGATTGGATGAAAGGAGCCGAAAAATCCTTCAACAAGATGAAGGAAGTAATCAATAGTTGTTTGGTCCTTGATTTATCATATTTCACTCAACAATTTGTGCTTGAATGTGATGCTTCCAGAGAAGGAATTGGAGTTGTCCAAATGTAAAATCAACACACTATTTCCTTTGAAATTAGAAAGTTGCAGCCACATGAGTTCCACTACTCCATTTATGACAAATAAATGTTTGCCATTATGCATGCCTTAGCCAAATGTCAACCATATATAGTGGGAAGTTAGTTTGTGGTAAAAACAAATCAAAATAGTTTAAATCATTTTCTGACTCAAAAGGAATTGAATGACAAGCAACAAAAGTGGGTAAAAAAGGTGCAAGCATATGATTTTGATATATATTAAATGAAGGGAAAAAATAATGTTGTTGTATATGCTCTTTCTTGAAAACCAAACATCTCTTTGATGGAAATTTCAGCAGATTGGAAAGATCAACTTTTGGTACAATACTCAAAAAACAAGTTTGTCTGTGATATTTTGGATGGGTTACTACAGGATGAATGGTACAAAATCATCAATGAGTTCATCTACTATAAATACAAAATTTATGTGTCCCTTGAATCATCCTTGAAGAAGAATATTATGGAAGTAGGTCATGATTTACCACTAGTAGGCCATCCTGGATACTTGAATACATATAGACAAATAAGAGATAGGTTCACTTGGAGGGGATGAAAAATGATGTCTTGAAGTATATGAGGGAATGCAATGCATGTCATCAAAATAAAATAGAAAATACACATTTTTTTGGTCTACTACAACCTCTATCCATTCCGGAACAAGAAAGGGAAAGAATCTCAATGGACTTCATCACTGAGTCGCACAAGGTACAAGATAGAGATTGTATATATGTTGTAGTGGAAAGACTCACTAAATTTTCTCATTTGTTTGCTATTCCATCTAATTATGTTGTTGCACAAATGTTTGATTTATTTTTTAGAGAAGTTTTCATATTGCATGGTTTTCCAAAAACCATTATTAGTGATAGAGATAACAAGTTTACCTGATATTTTTGGAAAGAACTATTCAAATTGGTAGGAACATATTCGAATATTCCAGGATCTTCCCATGCCACGGTTTAGACAATTGCCACCACCTTTCTCACTTATTGTCAACTACCCATATGCCATGACCTCCATCTCTAGATTCTAACACAATTTTGGAAAAATACCTCTACCCACATAGAGGACCCTATCCATGAGTGGTGTAGATGATGCACATTATGAAAAAGAGAGATACAACCTTAGTTCATGTTGGACTGGTTCATAAAATCACTCCAATCTGCTATTGCAAAGGATGTGGAAACCTCATTTCTGTAAACTTAGGAAGAGGACATCTTAAAGTACCAACATTTCAATCTCATCCATGCACAATCTAGGTACCTAAACACCATCCTACCATATGCCCCTTGGCATTGATCTTTGGATCCCCCCCACGTCGTGTTGTCACATTTAGTGGATGGGATTATTGGTTCCATTTCCAAATAGGGAAAACTTCCCTCTTAACCAACTTTTATTCCACACCCTATTGAAATGCAGGACCCACCCATACCTCCCGTGATGGAAACCCGTACTATTTTACCAAACCCTCAGCTTGGACAACTATAGTAGGGACTTATAGTCCTACTTACCCCAACTCTGTACAAGTAGTGCCAGTGCCTCCACCACAAATGGCACAAATAGATCCTACATCCACATTGTATGGATAACTAAACACATATATCCCACCCCATCGATATAGCCCTTACTAGTAATTTCTATGTCTTGTTGGTCCTACCCCCATGCCTCACATGGGTTCAATTTAGTACAACCCTCTTTCATACAACAAGCTCACCAGTTTTAGCATTTAAACCTCATCAATCCCCAAAATCCTCAAAGTCAAGGGAGAAAGAAATATAAGAACAAACTAAACCAGAAACAGTGTTAAGGGAGAAACCTCTCTCCCAAGTAGAAGAACCCAGGTAACCAAAATGTCGGGGATAATAACACCCCAAAACAAGGAAAAAATTACAACCAAAGGACAAATTATTCTTTCTCTATTTATGGAGAGTATGGTAACCACACTCACCATTGTCCACTCATCCTTGACTACGAACAGTTGGTAGAAGCAAACAAAAATACAACAACAAAACCCCCTCAAGTTCCTAATGCACCACATCCCCAAAAATATGTCTTGCAATAACCATTTTCCAACCAAGGGGTTATCACCCAAAAATAAGACCCTCGCCCCCTGGGTGATGGATATTTTCAAAACATTTACATGAACGTGGTTTATTTTAACCTCCAAACTCAATCCAAAGGCTATGGCGAGCCTAAACCCCCACAAGGGGAGAATGTACTTATTCCCATGGGAGGTCCCTTACAACTACCACGCCTAAGCTATGAGTGAATCCCATGGATCCCATAGGCGTCACTTAGGCATACCCCCCATAACCCCTAGACAAAATATGTCCACATCTACAGTATTATGGATGTCTTAGCTCAATCCCTAACTGCCATGTCCATGTTAGAAGTGCTCTAGTCATTCCCATCCCAACGAAAGGTATTACTTAACACACTTGGTGTGGTCGACCCTTTAGACTCGCACCTCATGAATTTCAACCTCGACAAAGGTGAACCGTGACTACACTTGTATGTTCTCTTCCAATTTCTGGTCATGGTTGACAACATTATGATCCATTGGTGCATCATCAATGAAGGATCATCCACATGCGTAATGTCATATAATTTTTGGAAATGATTGGGTTCACCCAATTTAGTCCCCTCATCTATCGCCCTCCACACATCAGATGGGAAACCATCACAACCAAGAGGAGTGTACCAAAATGTTCCCATTGAGCTAAGGAGAAATATGGTAATGATCGATATTGAAGTATTCAATGCATAACTTGACTACAATATCCTTTTAGGTCGTAGTTATATGTACACCATGAAGCCATTTTCCCCTTTGTCATTCCACAACATGATGTTTCCATTTAATGGGAAGATATTCACCCTTGACCAAATCAATTACTATGACCCTCATGCCAACACCAACCCCAAAAATGTCATGCCCACGGTAGGAGGGGTGACTCAACCACTTTATGTTGTTATTTACCCAGGTGTGTACAAAAAATTCAACCTCCTAGGGGTATATTCAAGTCCTCCGCCTGGAATCCATACCTCAACGGATGGCCTTATGTGCATTATTTTCCAACATTGAAAATGAGTCTCCCACCTTATTGACATCATCATCAACACCTCCAACAAGTCATGGAATTGAATAAACATTGACTCCATCAGTGCCTCCCATCTTTCAAATACCATTCTTGTATCCCCCATAGGAGTGAAAGGAACACCAATCATGGCTCAACTAACTCTTCATGGCCTCACTTTGGCCATACTTGTGTCGTACCTTACACCACCCTACCCAGAGATGGCCTCAAAAATTACAGCCCACTATGAGTTTGTGCTAGTTAGACTATTCCTTTATCTAGACAACACATTGATCTAGTAACACTAGTGACTAATCCACCGTTGACTATTTCTAAACCCACTAATGGGGCCATAAGGAAACCCAAGTTGAAATCCACCATCAAGAACAAATCTCTTCCCAAACCATCATCGATAGTCGCTAAGCCTAAATAAAGGGATATCACTCAACCTAAGTTGAAAGCCCCCATTATGACTAATACTCCTACAGTGAGGGCCACCCCATTGTTTTCCTTATGTGGGAAACAAGGCCATGCGACCAACATGTTTCCCACATTGTCATAACTGAGGAACTTACTTAACACCCCTATGAGTGTGACAAATGCATCACATACTATAGCAGGGGGAACAACTTCCACCTCCTCGTCTTTGCTTAACAAAACAACTAAGTCCACATCATTACGCAACAATCATGCATGTTCGATTTGATTTCATCTTGAGCACTGTATGCACCATTGTTCCAACCTCCCTCGATTTCAGTATCCTTGGAAACCATTCACCTTACCCATCCTTTAATTGAGACTCCTACACCTCAACCAAAAGAAGTAGCTTCCATCAATATTATTACTATATCAATGGTAACATCATTTGTGTCTACCCCAGAAATGGTCATCTCAAAACAACCTATCACTGAGACACCTACGCCGCAAAGACCATAACCTATACATATTTAACTAGAAGCACAACATGATAGATGTGCATCTTGTGGGAACCATACTCATATGATTTACAACCATATTATCATTGTCATACAAGACCGTGCAACCTCATTGTTACCTTCAACGCATGAGCCTCTGTGAGCCAGGATTTCACACCCATGTTGATAATGTGGTTATACTTCCCACTATCCATTGCAGTGTCACATCCTATGCACTAAACAAGAAGTCTCCCTTGATCATATGCATCTCCAGTTTCATCTTTCTCTCCGTAGGGTATCCCCACATGGATTATCCATCGAGAAAATTGTTCCCCCTTTACCAGAGACCATAGATACCACCTCCTCCCTGGTTGACCTACTCATCAGTGATGATTCATCCTCCTCTAACAAAGACCATAATCCACCACATCCATCGTGTGTTTCATAGACATCAGTAGATCTCCATTCAAGTGTTAAATGCCTATTAATACATATGAGTCTACTACCACCTAGATATAGATCGAGATTCCAACACAGGGAGGCCTCCGTCATGAAAGAGGTGGAACCGTCTTTCACCCCTTAAATTTTCATTTGAAACCATTTTTTATGCACCCTCATCAAGTGCTCTATGAGTATACTACCACCTATATATAGATCTAGATTCCAACACAAGGAGGCCTCCATCATCAGAGCGGTGGAAATGTCTTTCACCCCTTACAAGTTTCATCTAACATGATTTTTTATGCACCCTCTTGAGGTGTACTATGTTTTTTGTGATTATTCTCACATTGTCAATACCTTTGTCATGTCCTCTAATACACTTGGGTATATGCATCATGTGTTCAAGATAATGACCACTAAAATGGTAATTATAACCCCCTCGGTAAGGGCACAATACTTGCATAACATGTATCATCTTGAAACTAGCATATAGGCAATGTTTTCCCTCTATTTACATTACATTTACTAATGCTCTCGTTGACTACCATAAGGTCCCAATTCCTAGTAATGATGTGCCATCAATTTCATCACTGAGAATAGCATGTCTCCCCAATGGGTGCACAATCCATTCCAACTCCTGTCATAATTTGGCACCCATTATGTCAAACCACCACAAGTCCAAGGAATTTGATCATTTGAAAAGATCAACCCATAGTTCATCATTTTGTAGTTGCACATTTATTTCCCTGCCTCCAGCAGTTGATGCCTTCATATTCCTTGGCACATGTTACAATCAAGATTCACAGTTAACGATGCATACCCCCATGAGTAATATACCATATGAAATCTTCCTTGTATCATCATCCTAGCGAAGACAACAATGCGGCACCCACCCTCCAAATAAACCAATTCTATTCAGTTATTTCCGTAGGAACAATCTTCATGGCATTGATTCATGGGGCACCCATCTTTGTGTGTGAAAAAAAAACTTCACATAATCATGGTAAAATTTACCCAACCCACTCAAAATCATGGGAACTCCTCCCATGATCAAATCAATTCCCCCATTCACCCAAAACCACAGGAATCCCACCCATCATCAAATTAGTCCCCCAACACATTCGAAACCATGGGCACTCCACCAATTATTCTTTATGTACAAACAATTCCCGAATCCATACAAAATTGTGGGAACCCTTGAATATTTTGGCATCAAACCCTAGTTGCCTTTGATCAATGCAATTGATTCTCTATATCCCCAACATTGTTAATTTTTTCAGTCACCATCACCCTCAATATCGTGTCACTGACAAATCCCTTCCTTTGTAGTCTGTCTCCCTATTTTACACTCTGTACCTCTACCTTGAAGAATGTTGTCGTCAGTTACTCCCAATATTTCCTTTATCAACGGAAGTTATGAGCCCAACGCTTATCATCCATTCTTGTGGCAGGTATGTCAATCTCACAATTGGATACAAAATGGCCTTGGTTTGCAAGACAAGACCCTCATCTTATCATGTACTTCATATCTCATCGAAATCAAATCACTATATTTTGAGAGTGTAGTGGTTACAGTGGTGCCTTGGGGTCCCTTTTCATCAACATAAGGGATCTCCTTACACTAAGTAGGGAGAGCACTTAGTGCTCACTAACATAGTGGTTTGCCCTATGCTCAACATCGAAACATCTATCGCATCAAGGGGAATTGTATGATTCAAAGGTAGCAATGTTCACATTTGCAAATCATG
Organism: Pseudotsuga menziesii; assembly: GCA_001517045.1. Taxonomy (NCBI): domain Eukaryota; kingdom Viridiplantae; phylum Streptophyta; class Pinopsida; order Pinales; family Pinaceae; genus Pseudotsuga; species Pseudotsuga menziesii. The sequence goes on along the minus strand of LPNX010362759.1, from coordinate 264,377 downwards.
GTAGCATCACATCGAGTATAGTGAGGTTCCCCATTCAAAAATTTCTCCAGTATTATGGTCCCTCATCCCATTGGGATTCTCATGATCTTTAGCAATTCCACTTCTCCAACACCAGTGACATCATTTCCAAGTTCAACTACTCTTACACAGATTGAATCTGCCTTCATCCATGTACTAGTAGTTTTATAATTTGACCCCTTGGTGTCCTTGTATTGTAGTCATTTTGATAGATCTTCACAAGCTTGGGTATGCCCACTTCATTTGTATAAAACACCAATATGTGTTACAACTTCATTAGTCATCAGTAGGAATCTTCTCCCATGAGAGGAATCTTTCATTCACATGTACATTGCAACTTTCAAGATTAAAGAGAGAACAAAAGAAATGATGATTAATTATCGGCCCTACAGTACCATCCAAACCTCATACATCAAGGGGAATTCCTTAATTCTTATATTTCTCACACATGCGACATTTGAGCCATTTTTATAGTAAGGCATCATCAACATATAGCATGCATCCCAGCAAATACATCCTCATCAATATCCAGAAATAAACATGAGTCAAAAATGCCAAAAAAGTCAAAAGGAAAGGTCACATGGATAAATCGCTATTTACTTGCGCTACTGTGTGTGTTACCAATTTTGTGCAAGCGCAATCCGAGCACATAATTCCCTTCGATATTTGTGTGATTATAAAAATGGCGGGATATCAACCACCAGTTGCGTATTGAAGGCTCCTCACCAACAAAAAAATGAAGTTGTCTCTTCATATGATGGGGTAGTATTGAATAGCCCCCTTGGTGTACCTTGGAGCTAGTTCATGAGATGATGGGGTTCACACTTGGATCTAGGTTGTTTCTTGGCCATCTCTTGGCCTATAAAAGGAGGTCATGGGCATCCATCTTAGAAGAGAAATTTAGAGCGAGGTTATGCGTTTGGAATTATATTGAAGCTTCGTCATAGCTCACCGCTTCCCATGCCTACTATCATTCTCCAAGCTACCTTGCCACCTTCCTTTAAGGGGCAAGCGTTTCTCCCATTTGTTCTTCAAGTTATTTATCATTTAGTGTGGACAAAATATACCTCATTAAGGGATATTTTGGATTCCCTTTGAATACCACACCTCCTAGGTGACACTACATGTATTTCCTTGACCATTGGGAAATCTAAATTGGTTCTAGCATTCGCTTCTTGTTATGGTTTCCATTCCCTCTTTCCCTTTTATTTATTTCTAGTTTTTTTTTTGCTAACAAGAGCTTGAATGATTAGTTTGGGGTTATCACATTTCCTTTTTGTAACACAATATCAATCCTTTTCAACAACCTCAAAGGCTTTCACCCAACATGGGAGAGGTTGCACACTAGGCATAATTTCCTAGAACAATATCTTGCTCCTATAAGACTAGCTCTATCCCTTGCATGCACAAGAGCCTCTTCTGTCCTTGATATATCTCCTTTGAGTTTCCTCTTCCCTCATGATTTTTGTTAGACCCTCCTACTGTGAAATTTGATCATTCTCGACAAGTCCTGGCATGGATTGTTGTCACTCATGTAAGCAGGAGTATTTAGAAATGTTTTTTTCTAGGTTACTTGAAAAGAAAAGTAGGAAACTCTCATTAAACAATCTATAATCCTTCAATTTTGTTCACATTTTGAGCGCTTAGAATATTCTTTATAACACCTCTAAGTCTTACTTTTGATGTTTTGTAAATCGATGTTAATCATAAGAATCTTTTGGAAGTTGTTCACCATTTATTTAGTAGAAGAATGTACAAAATTTTTGATTAGGAAACAATTTGATAGTGACATCAAGCATATAAATGCTCCAATACTTTATTCTTACACAACCACCCTTATACGTCCAAATACATAAAGCAATGACTAGCGAATTTTTTTTTAATAAAAAGTAAGGCTTTATTATTTTAATAATAAAAAACTGACCCTAGTGCGAGTTCATTCCAAAATGCCGCATTGAGTATATCTATACTCTACATTGGTTAAACAATGAAATTTTTTTATCACATTTTTAGCAATTTATCAATGCACACAAATATTTAAACTAGACTGGGGCACATCAAGCGTCGATTTACAATAAAATATTTAATATTTAATAATTAAAATTCAACTTTAAAAAAAATGTGGCACGGAAAAATAAAAATTATTATTTTTTCAATTTTAACCTTTATGAGTATGCTTTTATCATAAAGCTGCCCCGATGCACCTAAGTATAAACAAAACACTAATGAATGATTAATTTTTTAATAATATACAATAGGTTTTATTTAAAAAAAATCACATCCAGTGCATTTGTATGTACAAACAAATCCGGTGCGTACACAGGAGGACAAAGTATCACATATGCATAAGGGTTGTCCCTCTTTTATGATTTAACTAGTGCGCCCAAATAATCCCACGCACTGATCCACACATCGTTAAAGCAAACCAAGGTAGTGTAAAAAAAAATTACCAATTGGAATTTCGTTTGTACAACCTCTACAGTGCTCTATACCACCTAAGCATCGGTGTGCACCCTCTTGCATTGAATGCACCATCATCAACGATGCTTATGGGTCATGTTTCTCTTGTGCTTGGAATATGGCCATCCATTTCGAATTTTGGAAAACGGTCCAAAATATTCCTTTGTTGTATACATCCCAACCATGCCTCCTTGGCATGGAATAGACCAAGTAAACTCTTGATTACCTCATTTACATTTTCAGTGATGTTTTTATTTTAATTGCATGGTGTGGCTGATTTGTTCAGCTGACACAGGATTCTCTAGTGCAATATGTAAATACACAAGTCGAACCATAAACATTGCCTAAAAATTGGAATTGAATCGCATTACTAACGGTGCATTAATATTATAATGCAGGAAAATTATTTTTTAAAATCCTCATATATTTGCGATGTAGTATATTGGACATTTCACACCAACCTTGATTCATTTTTTTATCTACGCATTGTATCTAGTGTGAAAATGTTCTAATAATACGTTGTTACAAAAATAATCTACCTTAGTACCATGGTGATTTACCTAGGAGACATAATCATTTGCCTTGTGCTTATGTTGTATGGCCTAACTTAGGTTATACTGATCAATACTAGTCAAATAGGTGATTCCAGCTCATTAATTGACAATTGAGGCGCTCTACTTTGATCATTCTGTCATCCAGGCACCTGCATTAATTGCAAACCACTTCCACTTTTGACTAGGGGCGCTAGTGTGTGAATGTGGTTGTTTTGTGTTATTCTTGAGCATTTATTGGCTCCTAGAGACTCTCCCACTCACCCATGTGCTCTCCCATGATATCCTTCCCTCATTTATGACCCATGCATGCCTCTCACATGTTCACAAATGGATTCGTTATTGTTTGGTTAGGTTTGGTAGCCTATTAGTCAACCTAGGGGGGTTTAGGGGTCAAATCCTATCCTGACACTTGTATGCATTCACATGGCCTCCAAGGGCTCACAAATTTTCCCCAATGTATTATAAATATGTATTATACACATCTACAAGATGTACTGTAATAATATTATCAGTTATTAGCAACATTCACATGTGCTATTTTAGTCTCGTTTGTTGTTCTCTTGCATATTTTGTCAAATACTTTGAGTGTGAATATTTCTCTAGATCCTATATCTCATTGAGAAGCAATTCTCACATGGTATCAGAGCTAGTTGGAGCTGCAAACAAATCTAGAGAGGTTTGAGTCGTTGTTTAGGGCATATTTCCATAAAATCTCAAGTGTTTTCATTACAGGTTCTACAATGTTTTTGTCACAGGTTGCGCAAGCAGGATGGACCAGACTCTGCTATTGCTTAAACCATTCAAATACTTTGAATGGAAGTCTAAAATGGTGATCCAGTTGAGGTTGAAATTCCTGTATAGAGTCACCATGGGTGCTGAAGCCGAACCTAACTCTGGAGTAGAGAAAGCTAAGTACTTCAATCGACTTGATGAAGCTTTTACAAAGCTTTTCCTCAGTATTTCGAGGGATCTCCTCTTTCATGTAGAAATTCTTGACACACCCAATGAATTCTGGTTCAATATTGAGTCACTATTTGGGAAGACTGATGAAATGAGAGGCCGTCAACTTGAGAATGACCAAATCTCCCTGAGCCCAGCTCACTATGAGACCATTGAAGACTTCTTTACCAAGTTCAAAGCGTTGGTACTTTAACTAAAATAGTGTGGCATAGAGAAGAAATATTATCAATGTATCTTTTCCATCCTTTCTAAGCTAGGGCCTAAGTATTTTGTGTACATTTCGAAATTCCACTCAAGCAAGCTTACAACTAGAAATTGGAGGATGCCTGCACTAGCAGACTTCATGGAGTCTTTGAATTAAGAGCAAGACAAGCTCATACAAATGGGTACCATCAAATCCACCAAAGAACAAGACCTTGCTGCTGGTACATCAAATCAAGCCAAAGAAAAGAAGAAAGATTTGAAGCAAAGAGAGAAAGAGAATAAGCAGTAAAGTTCAGAAATCTCCAGTTCTACTGATGGGAGTTCAAGATCCAGGAGGAGAAACAAGAGAGAAAGACCCACATGTGGTTATTGTATAGGTTCACATCTTGAAAGATCTTGCTTAAGAAAGAAGACGGGAATCATGACCAAACTCCTTGAGGATAACCATATTGATCTTCCATAATTTGCAAGAGGATGGGAGCATAAGCAAGGAATTGAATCTGAAGCCTCCATCCCTTCCTTGGAAGAAACCACAGTCAGTCACCAAAGCTTCCTCCCAAAACTAGTCATTTTTTGCTAGTTTCTGATGTGTCTTCTGAAAGCTCTTTCCCAACCCAATCATATCTTTCTCATTCTGATTCTGAAGGTGATATACATGCTAATATATAGCCTAGGGTAGTCATAGACTCATTTCCCCAACCATTTCATGACCAAAACACCCAACAACCCACAAGTTCACTAGTTGGAAAATATCAAAATTGTCTAGTTTCCAACGCTATGTCACTTGTATATATTTCTTTTATGTCTTGTATGTATTTCATTGTTTGGAAATCCATATCATTGGCCGTCATGGGACTGTTGTTCCATATGTCTGGACTTTCTTTTACCACTCATTGTTTAAATCTCAAGTCTCCAGACCCTCCAGGTTCGCTCAATTGCAATTATGATATAGTTGCTCACTCTTCTCTCTCTATGGACTCATTCGCTCATGGAGACACCATACCTCTGATATTTTCTATTGTATATGACATATATTATGATGTTTCAAAGCCTCATGAGCTTTTTTATAGAGTTACAAAGGTGCGTCATCAAATTGGGAAGAAGATTCATGATTTTATTCATGCACACGTGAATTTGACCACAAATTCCGACGACCTAAATGTCCGATTTTCGACATATTTATGTCAAAAATTCGACAAATTTCTTTATTTTAAAACGTCAATGGAATTCCACATCAAGTCCAACAGTGAAATACAGTTGTCATATTTCTAACAACAGGGTGTTGAAAATTCAACCTTAAAGGGCACTCCAGATCGGTCAAACAATTGACGATGTCTCCTTCATATTTGTCGAATATGCGATGCCTCACTCCACTATGGAATCCGACGAATCTCCCTAATACCTGTCAGATCACCAACGGACTGAAGGTGTTGGTAGTGTAGCATAGTCGTCGGATTTGATGGATATTCGACGACCTCTTTCACCAGGTATAGCTCGTAAATTCGGCGACTCTTCTTTCCTACCAGTCGAATAACTGACGACTAATGCATTGATAGTGTAGCATATTCGTTGGATTGGATGGATATACGACGACCTCTTTCACCAGTTACAACTCATAAATCCAACGACTCTTCCTTCCAACCAGCCGGATAACCGACATCTAATGTGTCGATAGTGTAGCATAGTCGTCGGATTGGATATATATCCGACAACAAATGCCACTCCACATATGTCGGAAAACCGACGACCCCATTTAAATTTATAAAACAAAATGTCAAACATATGGCATAGCATTGAGGTGCAGAAAAAATGCAATAAAAAACAAAGAAACACAGTATATATAATATGTAAATGAGAAGTTTGACATAAAACAAATCAACTAGGGAAAGGAAAGACTAAGGTTTGAAATTATATGATCATAAAAATTCAAGATTTCAGGCAATAACTAGTGGCTTGTCTCTTCGTGGTCAACACTTGCATAGTAGTAATATACCATCATAATATGGAACCAACCAAAGTTATAGAAAAGTACAAATTTTGAAATTTTTGGAGTACTTTCTGACTGTCAGGAGACAAGCTCACATATTTTTAATTGACATAGTCGTTCATGGATGATAGTATATTAGCAATCTGATTTCATTTGCCATATATTTCTTAATCATTAGTGCCATAATTTATGTCAATGCCTACATGATACATGCTTAAATTATTAAAGATAAATCAATGTTATTGTATCATGCCTTTATTTTTCATGGTAATGTCTTTAATCCAAATCCTTGGGGTTACCTTGGATAAATGACTAGAGTGTGTCTTAATCCCATTTCTTACCTTAGTTAGGAACCTCTATCCAAAAGTAGCTACATCAATACATTCGGTTAATCAAACCTTGTTAGTTAAGCTTGGAGGAAGTCTGGTTAGGGTCTCTCCCTTGGTTAGTCTAGGTCTGCACATTTGTAGGCTTAGGAAACTTAAAAGAGGAGTTTCTTCCAGTAGTGACACGTTGGGAGGGAATTCCATAGTTGTGCTAGGTTAGTGGCTGATTTCTTTCCGATCAATTGGCCACTAGGTTGTGCTTAAACAAGACCTGTCCACAATTTCATCAACAATAGTTACGACTTCTGGGACAGCAGCAGAGCACCTCATGTAGGAGCTACATTTTCCTATACTTGGCAGATAGAGGAGCGCACACCAAGCTAAGAGTTACAAACTTTAGTTTTACCAAATATCAATGAGGGTGCATTAGTGCATGAGAAATGTGCCCTAGGAGGTAAAAATTCCCTAGTAGTCATATTGGTCATTAATGCATGAGTATTTCACGAGGAGATCCCCTAATTGGAGTTACATTTCCCTTTACAGGGCACCACTAACTTGGAAGTTACACTACCCATTCATGGGGATTCCTTTTACTATTCTTGGCATATTTATATGGAAGGTGCATTAGTGGATAAAGAGGCTCTTAAATTGTGCTATTCTTAGCCTAGAGGAATGATCCCTAGTGAGAGAAGATAATATTTGTTATTCATCTCTTCCATTTTTTAGAGGAATTAAACCTAATCTCTCATGCTCAGTAAATTAGAGCTAGAGGAGAATGAGAATAAAGGGATCAGTTGGCCTTATCAGTATTTCATAAGTATTCTCACCCCTATTCTCTCTTCTCTCTTGTCACTATGGACACATTGCATGCATCATAGGAGGTTGATCTTGATGAACTTGAAAAGTTAATCTGAGGACTTATCACCTTGTGAATTGTACTTTTAGGCTTGGTAATGCAAGGACCTCTTTTGACTATTGTAATTACTCTTCTATATAGAATTTTTTATTAATTAAATAACTTTCTCATTTTTTAATATTTCATTGTGGAATTTCCCTTAATCAGTATGATCGAGATTTAACTAATCTGTCTTTCAGATTTTGTTCTTCCTCCTCTTCCATTCACCCAATTGACTAAGGCACTAATCACTTTTTACTAAAGTCAAATTCTAAGTTTTTCTAGGGATACCCCCCTAGGCTAGCATGCTCTAGCTTGAAGTGAGGGAAATTGAGATAATGTAACATTGGGATAGTTTTCTGTTGTTACACCCACAATTTCCTTGATGGTTTTGTGGAAGATCACCGCAAACAATTTCAAATGCTAACAACTCCATAAAAAAGGTTATTGATTCAAATTGGATTAAATTAAAATATGAAGGGGTGTTGAACATTTTGTTTCAAGATGACTATAGTTGTTGCATGCATCCTTAAGAGATTAAGGAGAACCACCTCTAATGATTTTCAAGGCATTGAGCTAAGTATATACTTTGTTGGGTGAATGTAAATAGTATGTCAAATTTCATCAAATCCATGCCCAAGTTGCTGCATTTTCTTCTATTTTTTTTCCATTTAATTGCATTTCATTTTGGAGTAGGTTATGGAAACAAGGATGGTCTCTAAGATAAGGGTGGGTGTAGGAGATCGCCATTGATGATGAAGAGGATCCATACTTAGAGGTTTCCTAGCATGAGAAGAAAGTTACATGGAAGCATTCAACTTTCGGTTCTCCTATGTAGAGGGATGGTCAGCAAGTCCCAGGCATATAAAGAGTCAGAAGGATGTGTTCATGGTTGCAAGCGAGCTCTATTATGAGGTGAGAACCAGGATGACTAGCATCAGAAAGGACCTTCAGGATATTTACATTTTTATGCTTGATCTTCTTAGAGATAATGTTAATATGAGGGGCTGATATTTTGAAGATTGGGAAGAACAACAATCCTACTCTGCCAAAATGGTAAAATTAAAAAATGATCATATGTGTCGATGTACATTTGTAATGCTAGTAGTTAAGGGAAGTGGAATAGAGCAAAGGGATATAAGGTAGAAGTTAGAACTTCATGATACTGGTAGAATGGATTACCCATCCAGGGGATGGGCCCATTACTTTTAGCTAGTGAAGAAGAAGAAAATGCAAGTGTGGAGTAAAGTTGACAGAGTAGCACTAACACTTTTTGTCTAATTGGTAGAAGTGTTTGTATTATCATCAGCACAGTAGGGTCAAGTAATGGCACAAAGAAAAGGGGTAATGATAATAGTAATCCAAGTATATCTGGTTTTGTAGTGAATATTAGTCATTTAGTGGATAAAAGTTGAAGTATCACACACTGTGTAATATCAATGTATATCTAGTAAATATATCATTATGCTATTATAAAAAAATATATGGCATTTTCATGGAGTTAGTTTGCAAATTAGAAAGGTGGTGTAATAGCATTGCCCAGTTTAATAACCATACTAAGTTTTTTGGGTTTTTTAGATTGGAAATAGTAGGCCATGCGTGCAAGTGAACTTCACAAAAATAACTTTCAAGACCTATGAAGTATGAATACAGTCAACCTCATGTTGCAACTATTTCACCGACTCTCGACATTAACTTGAGCAATAAGATTGCTATGAATGAGAAATCTTATGTTACACTAATAACCATACCTATAAAGGTTGGATCTTACAACAAAGCACAACAGTTGGAAAGCTTAATATAATGCAATTGACTTTTCTTCCTTCTCAACACAGAATACATAAGAAACACATTATCTCCTTACATGTTATAGTAACCAATATGGAAGAAGAGAAGTACAATTCCAGAAGAAAAAATGGCAAGAATGCTTACCACTAGCTTGTATCCTATCCTAAGTTGCTCATATATACAGAACTGGATTGCATCAAAAGGAAAATCACGTAATAGAAATGACCCATACCCCTACAATAGTAGAAGAGGTTAAGTCGAAATTTTAAAATATTTACTAACCCTTCTTTTTCAGTCTTATTTGAAGTATGAAATATACATTAAAATTGAGATACAACCTACTTTATGTTTTTCATCGTCGCTTTCAAATTATTAACAATGGAACAAATTCTACAAGCCAATATTCTACGACAATATATATGCCAACATGTTAAAATGGGAAACTAAAATCTAAAGTTCAGACTAAACGAAATCCATATGAAACATTTAAAGAAAGAGCAGTAACATATAGAAAATATAAACAGATAAAATGTGAAATACATATGGAATACCACATATACACCTCTAACACCTTCCTTTGCAAGAATACATCAAAAAATATCAAGAGCACTGGAAAAATGCCATGTTTGCATCCTTTGCTTGACAACTTGCATTATTTAGTCAAGTTTAATTGAAAGGAGGACACCAAATAAACTTCCTTCAATGTGGATAATGAATGCTTAACATGATCAAAATTATGTAATAATCATTTTTCTAGACCTTTGTTGGCACTTGAACCAGAGTAGTCGTTGCACCTCCAGCAGCACCTGCTAACTGTACAAAGGATTAAGAATAAACACGGGGGCTTCACTTTTTGACCAATATCCTATCATGTTAGTTCATATTGTGGGTTTTAAAATTATTAAAAATTGAACCAATATATTGCAGGGATTGGGGAGATGAGGGGTTTAAGGTGGGGGTGGGTAGGGTGGTTTATAAGGATTGAGGTATAAAAAGGGGTGGGTAGGAGGTTTTAAGTATTGGGAAGGGGTTTCAACAAAAAGAGTTTGGGTCAATATCTCTAGAAATTAAGGGTATTCTTTAATATCCCACGATCGCATGTGCTATGTGAGATGTTCACTAAGTGAAGTTCCCGTGAGAATAAATAAGCAACATTTACTACTATCAAACGCAAGGACATATTGTCAAATTTTCTCGTGACACCAAGTTTCTCAAAGAAAAGAGTAAAGATAAAAAAAATATAAAAAGAGCCAGTTTTTCTTATTTCAAGTAGTACATGTTTAAGCAGATAACATGATTCTTATTCTACTTCTCATCAATGAAATTACGACCATAAATTATTATGTTATCAATTGTACTTACAAAGGTTCACTACCTCATCTTAATAAAATTTTAAATAATATACTATTTAATGAAGTTTATGCTTGAATATTATGTGATAAAGCTAGTACATGTAGATGCACTGCTTCATGCGAATGCGAATGCTGCTAAGGTCATTTGGGATGTTAGGAAAACTCGTCTCATTTATTTAATATGTTCCCAAAATCTCACCCCACCTCAATTTCAACAAATTAGCATGGTATGTATAATATGCACTAGGTTTCTCCACTTTTATATGGAAGACAAGAAGACGTATGCGATACTCCAAATTTTATGGGAAGTCACCTCAAAGATGAGATTTCTATGAATGGTAACAACTTGTTAATCTAACCTCTTTTGGAAAAGAGTAGTCATTCCCTTAGTAAGTATGTATGTATGTATTCTAAATAAGCTACAATTTCCAATTTAGAACAATAAACTATAATATATGATCATTAAAACTTAAACACTATGGTAATTAGTAATGGTTGTGTTAATTCAATCAATTATTCAAGAGTTAATTGACAGTACATACAAGATTCATCATTCAATACAAAGACTCATTCTTCTGGAAATATAGAACTAAGGAAGTTCAAAATGTCAAAACCACTGCTCCAAACTAGACCTAAATTGTACGAAGAAAGCATTATTTGCTTGCTCCATGATTTTGGGAAGCCTTCCTTGTGGCCAATGCCTTAAGTATCTAGTAGTGATTCAACGCACGTGCCTTTTTTGTCACCAGGTAGAGACTTTGATGCAATTCTACCCTTTTGCTAAGTTGGCGTGGGAATGGGCCTCAAACTTGTGTTATCAGCTTCTCCCTACACTTATTACCTAGAACTCTGCCCTTCTTGGTGACAAGATCTCATGTGATGTGAAATTTTACACAACAAGGCAACTTGTTAGAATAGAATTTTCTGTTTTATTTGGAACAAGACAAAATGATTATGAGGTTAAATGGGGCATGGCGTCCTCCTTCCAAGCTCAACTCATTATCAAGTTGAAGCATTTCATATTATTTTATCATTATTTTATGTTTTATGAGGTTTAGTCCCTGAATTGTGGGTTACAAACCCTAAAAAATCATTAAAAAAAAATTTGAAGACAAATTAGGTAGGTCGACTTAAAGGAGAGTTAAGTTAGCCTTTTCAAGTATAATAAGAAAACACTTCCTCATTTGTAATCAAGATCATGGGATCAACTAAGGTACATTTTTTCTTTCTTCTTGTGTAATGGGTTAATAAAGTGGTGTGTGCCTTTTTTCTTGGCAAGTTGGGTTTTTCAAGGGTAAAGTTGATGCATGAGGTCCCTTTACTATCTTTCAAATCTTGTCTAAGGTGAAAATATTCTTAGGACATTAATCTGTTCTCTTTTATTTCTCAATTGTGGAAATATCTCTGAGTCGTTTGCCTTACACTGCCAGAGGCATCCAAGTTAAGAGTAACCTAAGGTTTTATGCATAATAGTATAGTGTTTTAAGTGAAGCATCCCTCTTGAAGGGTTTCTCTTGTGTTGGGTGTTAGTATATTTCTTTTCCCTAACTAGGTCAAAGTTAACACAACCTATGGTTTCTTATTTTTTCCCTAGTTCATACAAATATTGAATTGCCAATTCTTATGAGAAACATTAATCTCGATTTCTCGGTGCTCGGAAGGAACATGACCTATACTTTGTTTGTATATTGTTCCTTTTCAAGTCTTGTTTAACAAGAGGTTACCAAAGCTTTGGGCATTAAGGTGAGATGGGAAAATGGTAATTTAGAAGAAAGTATACTAGAATAGATTGCAAACAAAGTTGTGAATGTCCATAGGGCCCTACCTTGTGTGTTTATATATGGTATATATATGTCTAGGAATCTTATGATATTTCAAGATCTGTATATGACAAATTTTCAAGTAGCACACAAGATCAAAATCAATTATGAAGGAAATAAGAAGCCACTAAAGACAAAAAAAACCAAATATTCTACAAATTCTAAGCATAGACAAAGAGAAGCCCTAATGATTTTTAAATGGGGAATGTTAGGGGGTACCAAGGTTTTGTGGGGTTGGGGTGATAATTTTTATTGATACCTCACATTATTTTTGTCTACGACATGTTTTTGAGAATGGGACTGACACGAAGGTATATAAATCTACACTCTATAGATACTTCTGAAGACAACACATGACAAAGGATTAACCATTTAGAAGTTTTAGGTGAAACAAATCTCATGATAGAGTGTGTCAACCATAATCATCATATTAGAAATTTTACCTAAAACCTATTATGAATAAGATTGTAGAGGTAAAATCACATTTTCATGATATTTCCTTTACATTTGTATATAGAGAATTCAACACCAAAGTTGACAACTTATCCAATGATGTTCTACTCTTGCAAGAGGGTACCTTTACTGAACAAGTCTTCAAGGGAGGAACTGTCCTACCAACTTCAAAATCTAGCTGAAGTTTATCATGTCATCTAGATGCATATGAGACCATGAAGTTTTTTTAGGCCAAGTTTTAGAAAAATTGTTGTGTTCGAACTTGGAAGACCATAATATGTTAGAACACCAAGTGTGCTTGCAAACACTAAAAGGGTTAGTTTCATTTTTTAAATATTACCTCTTTGGACATAAACTGTATATTTGATTTCAAACTTTGAAATATCAATATAACGATTTATTTCTTGCGGGGGAATGTGAAAATAATATTAATACTTACATATTAATGGGAAATAAACTAGTATTAATCAAAGTTCAAATTTGATAAATGCCAAAAATTCTCTTCTATGTAAAGAGTAATTATTTCATAGAGCTAAACAAAAGAATGTAAATCATATTTTGTTGTAAACCATAGGAAACAATATTGTATTTTGAAAAGTTAGTTGCACATTTGGTTGTATAAAAATCTAAAACAAATTTATTATCTCTTCGAAACAAAAATATTTGCATATTTATGAAACAAGTCACAATTTCCAACTAAGATTCAAAAGCATGACTTTCCTCTCAATATGGGAGTGCTGATGTATTTGTAACTTCGGAATGTATTCACTTGTATATCTTATGTATTGTACCCTGATGTTTCTATTGGGAAGTATCTGTAATGCAATTGAGTCATGTCATACCCCGATGTTCCGATTGGGAGATTCAATAACGTAAACAAGTCATATAAAGTCATTGAGGTTAACCCTCCATTGTAAGTTGGGGCAATAGTCCCCACAATTGGGTTAAGATTAACCCTCCTTGTTGATCGGAGGGAAAAGTCCCCACAGTTGTGGGGCACTAGGGTTATTAGACTCTCATAGAGATGTCGGCCCTAGTAAGTAATTGTTAACTGGGGCTGACTTGTTGGAGTGGACATTAAGTGAACGAAAGAATATAAATAGAGAGTGAGCCTCTCTATTTATCACACACACACTCACTCACTGGGGTGCATGAGTGAGAGAGAGAGAACAGCTGTGGAGATCATCTTTTTTGTCTTTGGGTTTTACTACTGCCATTGGTGCTCATTCTATCTCTAAGGAAGTTGCGGGGTTTTCTCCTTTATGGTTTCCCTGAGGAAAATTCTTTGTGTCTCTTGTCTCTTGTGTTTATTGTTGTGCATGTTATTCTCTCAGATAAGATCCTAAGATCATATTGCTTAAATGATAAAAATCTAACATGGTATCAGAGCTAACCTGAGAAGAAGACACTGTGCAGTTGTGGAAGCTATATCTTATTGCTTTTTGGGTCTCTCTCCACAATCCATCAGAAAAAGAAGGCTAGGACAACTCTCCATTGAAGGGTGCATCTTTTTGTCGAAGCAGAATTTGATTCCGGGCATTTTCAGTTTTTGGTGTGGGAAATTAGGGATTTTTACCGAAGAGGAATTTTTGAGTGAGCCCAACATAGGATTTATCTCCTCATAAAAATCAAAGTTTATAGACCTATTTCGATGTTTTTGGTTGGGTGAAACTTCAGGAAATTCAAACCCTAATTTGACCCCTGGGCCTGAAAAACCCTAAAATACTGAAACTAATAGTTTTGTAGATTCGTTATATCTCAATATTGGAGAAGGATCAGTTGCCAAAAATTTCACAGGTTGAAGATAAATTCTTTATGTACACTGTGTCCAAGTTTCAGCCTCAGATTCACTATATTCTAGGAGATATGATTCCTCCAAGTTACAGTTCTAGCCTCTCCCAGGATTCCTCCCCAAATAGGACACCTGGAGAGAATTGCTATATATCGGTATAAGAATGTCCAAATGAAATTTATCAAGATATTCCAAAAAGGGCACAGATTTTAATTTATTTGATAACATTTTCATACCCAGAAGATGAAACAGTGACACGTGGCAGTCTGTACAACTTCACTATGTTGAACAGTCCTGAAACAGGCCACCTTGGGAAAATACTCATAAGTCCCAATTGGTGAAACCAATTCTGATGAAACCTATGGTGTTGGAACAAGGATAGATGAGGCTATCTCAGTATGAAATTTTAGAAAGAAAGAAGTAGTAATTTTGGAGATACCGTAGAAACAGTATCAGGAATTTCTATAGAAGAAATTGGTAAACTAGGGCTTCCTGTTCCAAGAGCTTCCCTCCACTGTTTTCAGAAAAGGAGTACATTGGACAGCTCACCTTGAATATTTCTATCTTTATATCCAATCTGATCTGAAATATTCCAAGTTTTGAAAATAAGGGTTTCTCTGACAAACCCTAAATCAGCCAGCTCCAGAACCAGGATGGACACCTCAAATCGGTAAGATATAATCTTTTGCTATTTACAGTTGAGGTTCTCATTTCAAGATGACTAATCACACCAGCTTGATGACAAGCTTGGTGAGGCTGACAACTTCCAAGCATGGAAGTATAGGATCTCATTAGTTCTTGAAGGAAATGAATTGGACACCTTCATAAGTAGAGAGGTTCCAATTCTAGAGGGAGATGAGGCTAAAATACTTACACAAGAAGAACTTGGTCAAGGCCAAGAAGATCATTGTTGATTCAATAGAGGATCACCTTATACCACAAGTGTCTTCCCTAAAGACACTGAAAGATATGTTTGATTCCTTGACCAAGCTATTTGAAGGAAAGAACATAAATTGAAAGATGACTTTGAGAAACCAGTTGAAGAATGTGAAGATACAGAATGCAGAGACCATACAGTCATACTTTACGAGGGTCTCTCAAATCAAAGAACATCTTGAAGTGGTAGAAGAAGAAGTGGAGAACGCATAAGTTGTGATAACCACCTTGAATAGCCTCCCAAGATCATGGGATTCATTCATTCGAGGAATGTGTGCCAGAAGGAAGTGATTACTTTCAGCAAACTTTGAGAAGAGTACACACAAGATGAAGCTCGACTCATAATAAGAGAAAAGAAGATGGGAGCAACTGAAGATCAAGATTTCACGATTCAAAGAAGATACCTCAAGCGATGAGGAATGTTAATATGAATTCTCAACTAGTGCGGACACTGCTTGTTCCTCTGCAATGTAAGACACAAATACCGAACAAAAAGACACAACAACATATCCTTTCCTTGAATAATTAAATCAATTAACATAAAACACATTATACCTCAACCCTAGATCCATTTATCTTCTCTCCAGAAATTTCTTGCAACAGTTTAGTATTTGCAAAAGAGATCACAAGAAAAACAAAAGGGATGAGAGCATCATGATAACTGACTATCCATATTGGTGATCAAGGAATCCAATAATATTTAATTACAAACACTACAATCAAATATAGGAAAGGGAAATGTCTTTGTATTAATATATGTATGAGAAAGTACAACCAAAATCCTTGATGTTAATGGCTTCTGTCTCAATCAAGAATGTCTACAATATCCTATGACTATGAATACCTCTCCAAATACAAGCTACCTCTACTTTTCCTCTAATCAGACTTCAAACTACCAGCATAAGGATGCTTTTTCTGGCCTCCCCCACTCTCCTCATGAAGGCTTCATTTATAGGCCTAGAGCCCATGGAATGACTTGACAAAAGGATAGAATGAGATCCATATAGGTGAGGGAGGTGAATTCCACCTCTCCCAGGAATATAGGAACTAATTCCATGAAGGATTCGATACAAAAGCTTCTAGAAACATATTTTTTTTCCTTTTTTACTGACCATCGGTGATCTTAATCAAATTGAGAGGAGCGATGACCTAGGGTTTTTTCCAAAAAAGAGGGAAAACAATGCCTTTTTCTCAACTGAGGAAGGCGTTGCCGACGCTCTGTGCAAAATACAAGGGAGCGTCATCCCTTCTAGGTCAAGGAAAAAAATGCTCAAGGTGACCTAGACCAGGCTTTTTGGGAGGTTAACAGGCAACATGAAATTCTTCTGAAGGCTGACAAGCAGTGTGATATTTTTAGGTGCAACAGAATGCCCCCAAAGTATGAAGCTAGAACAAGGTGATACTTAAAAAATTTTGCAAAGTTTTCTATCTGATACAAAGGCAAAGAGAGATAGACTCATATAGGACCAGTAACTAACTTTATCCAACCCAATCATAGCTGCGGACCAATACACTGCAAATCTATGATGATGACCATGTCATGGATACTAATGATACATTGTAGATCCATGAATAACTGCTACAAGAAGTAGGACATAGCTACGAGATATACAAAGTAGATCTATGCCTCTCAATGTCAGATATAGAACAAAACCACCAAACATACAATGTGGATCTGTGTCATGACTGTGAATGATTTCCAAACGAAGCTTGAGCATAGGTAATAATGATGTTATCCTAACCACTCAGGGTCTTCATTTTGATCTCCAAACGATACGAATCTAACCATGTGATTACAATGTCTTGATGTCGAACATGGTAGAAACCACTTGATTACTAGTCAATGATGTAAACTGTTAACAAGTGCGAGGGTAATAATCATTGATGACAATGATCCCCAAGGTATATCAATACATATCATCGAATGTGAATAAAGGACTTGAATTCGAACACTCTATGAGATCTTTCAATCAAGATTCAATGATGTAAGCTCATGTCGAAAGCGAGGTAATCTTCCATTGAGGCATGTAGGCCCAAGGTACTATCTAGGTTTCTACGTCTACTTCCTGGATAATGATTTGAAGTCAACGAGAATAGACTTGTCACAGGAGGGCCATGATGATTCCCACATCAATGACACGAAACTAGGAAAAAAATTCAATTTGAAGTAATGGAATGACTCAGACAATGACTGACTCTTAAGGACAAGTGAAGTTACTGATTCTGGGAGAGACATCCTTTGAACAATTTGACGGCATGACACATGACTTGGAAGCTTCAACTTAAACGAGAATAGAACCAGGTGTAATGCAAGGAATTTGACAAAGAATTCTTTGAATTGACTCAAAGGAGTCCGATGACTCACAAAATGGATTGACTCGGAGACAAGATGAAAAACCAACTATTCAGATATGCAAATGCAGAAAGGTGCCATGTTCAAAGGTGGACTATAGAGTGCTGACATATAAACAAATGAAAACCATTCCCCTTTCCTTTTAATTTCCCAACCTCGAAAGGTGAGTGCCTCTTTTTCGTTTTTACGAGTCCAAAGATGGTAACAAACACTCGTTGAAGCTCATCAAGTGATGATTCCATTCTCATATTTTTTATGAACCTGAGAAAGGAGGGGTTTGTTCCCAAATAGGGTCTTTCATCGTGTAATTTTGTGAGTCTGATGAAAGAAAAATCATTTGTCGTTTCATGTTTATAAAGTCTGAAATGACTAAGAAGACTCCAAAAGGTCCTTTTTCGTAAATAAGGCTAGTCGGTCCAAAAAAGAGATAACCTACTCTCGACTAGTTGACCGTTCAGATTCTTTTACAAGCGTGAATGCAACAAGTTCGCTTGGCAATCTTTTTGTGTTTTGAGGAGACTGAAAAGAGCTTAAATATAACTCCCAAACTAGGTTCCTTTTTCATAATCCATATTTTACGAGTCTGAAAAAGCGTAAAGCATACTCGACACCTTTCTACTGGAATTTTAATGAGCATGTAAAAAGTGTAAACAACGCTCAGTACTTTTTCAGTTTTGCTCTAAGCTTGAAAAAGACAAAAATAGCTTAAATCGTAACCATGACCCAACATTCACCTGAAAAACCTCAAAAAATACAATTAAAAGCCACTTTTTCAAAACTATAGAAAGTAAAAAATAAAAACCCACTTTTACCAAAATAATTTGGATTTCAAAATTAAATAAATTACAATGCATATTTGAAAACTCCAAACATTCTATAAATATAAAGGGTAGGTAAGTTATTTTTACCACTTGTTTTTTACCATTTGGTGAGTTTTGGAAGTTAACTTTGATAGCAAGAGTTCCTCCGTTGATTTGGCAAGGGCATTCCACTTCAATGTTGCTTCATTATCCATAGAAAAGGTAAGCATTTGATCCTATCCTCTTTTCATGTTCAATAAATTTCATTTGCTTCTTTTGCATCATTTAATTCCATGTTCCTAAAATGTTTTTAATGGTTTAAAATACAAGATATAGGGTAGATCTTCTTTTGCAAAGATAGGATTGAGTATTTAGCATTCCAACATAGGTCTTTAGCTAAAATATAGGGCAAAATTTCCTTCTTTTGAGGGTTTTTTGGCTATCAGTATGCATCCTCGATGGCGCTCTGTCATGCTGGGACAGGAGCGTTGTCAATGCTCTGTCCACAACAGACATGCACCTGACGCTCTGCACACCAAGGGCAGGAGCTTTGCGGTGCTCTTTGCATGAAATCCAATAGCACCACAAGAAAAGAAAGAAGAAAAATAAAACCCTAGGCCACTCAAAAGATGATTTTTTCATGTTTCTAATATTGCTTTTTAATTTATAATGTCATTTATCTTTCTTTCTTTTAGCCATGATATACTTACTAATCATGAATTTTACATGTCACAGGTTCATCATGGTAATTTGGAAAGAAAGGGAGTATGAAGTCCCAGACACCCAGGCGATAAATGACCCAGCCACCATTGAGTATTTATGGAACTGTGGGCTTCTTAAGTATTTCCGGATCCCAGGAATGAAAGCACATGTCTGGTTGCTGGAGTACATCATAGACATGTGGGATCCTGACCAAGAGAATTTTGTGGTAGGATTCCACATCATGCCTATATAGATCGAGGATATTTATTTTCTAACCGGCTTATCTATGAGGGGAAGCCCTTTGGTTCTATCTAGAGCATGAGGGGGAGAAGGATCCTTGGATGATATCATCAATTAGCATTGCTCATTGGGTACAAAGTCCCAATTGGGAAAGCTAAAGATCAAGTCTCTATTGGATCTCCCCTTGAGGACAATAGTATATACCATTGGAAAGGTGGCAGGTACTAAGGATTCCCACCTTACCAACAGATCTCACATGCTATATGCTTTGCAGTGCATGGATCCCACTATCTTCAACTGGTGTGAAGGAATGTTGGTGTGTCTGAAGAGTCTACTAAACAAGTACAAAAGAGGGACACTGAAGCAGTTCAGTTATGGAGCAGTGGTGGTGTCTCTTATCTTACAGCGGGTACCTCACACGAGGCCCCATGTGACCATTACCAGACTGGATCCTGAGGATCCAAGGATGCTTGCATGGGTGATAGCTATGCCTCGTCTTGGAGGTGGAGGACCTAAAGTCACTTACAGTTTTGGGTTCTTTCACTGGTTGAGAAACCAACTACTTATGGTGGAGGACTATGCCTATGAGGGGGCAGACTTTCGAAATGACTCGGAGCTAGTATTACCTGAGGGGGAAGTGTGGGATGACCGAGGTAAGAAGACATTATCCACTTATGTTTTTTGAAATTTTATATTTATTTCATTTTTTATTTTTTGTAGTACTGAGATAAAAATGTTTTTCATGCAAACATTGGATCTGTCTTCCCAGCTGGGATGTCGCCTATTGCTAGGCGAGCAGGTACCCGGGATATGATGGTGTACCGCTCTGAATATGAGGAAGAGCTCAGAGATCTTGAGGAGAACCTACATCACTTGACTGTGGATATCCCTGACATGACCACTGATGAGCTTCCCAGGCGTTATTAGCGCCATACCACAGGTGTTTCTGGATGATTCTCAGACTACTTCGCAGAGTGGCCCAAGCCATTGCGTGCTACCATGAGCACCATGAGGATTAGTCTACCTTGATTATCATTTTTTGTATATGTATTACTGAAAGCTTCGAAGCTTCAGATTTTTCCCTATGTACATGTATTTTGAACTTTTATGGTCCTGAATGGGCATTGAAAGCTAGAGATGCTTCAGCCCAAATTTTGTATCTCGGTGCTACAATTATATATATATGACAAACTTTTATATTTACAGTTGTGTGTGGAAAATGTGATGTGTGGAATGATTTATCTACTTATGAATTTACACATGTTTTTATGTTTTCTAATGGAATTTTTAAGTATGAGCAATATGCCAATCCAAGACATAGTTAGCTAGGGAATCTGCCAGAGCATATAAGTGTCTCAAGATGTGATGATATGTCACTTTCTCAAAAGACCTCTCTAACAACCTAACTCTTCGAAAAGTATGAAGAAGCATGGGATTTCGAATGGTGTAGACTCGGTCAAGCTGCTGAACAACTAGTTCAGAGTCTAGGTAAACCTTAATTTCCCTTACATCATTATCTAGGGCTTCTATCATCAATCCAATCATGGCATGTTATTCCACCAGATTGTTGGTGGAGAGACCTAAAATAATACCCCCTGAACTCACCAGCTCACCTGTAGGTTAGTACAATATCCAAGTTGTTGATGCGAGGTTAAGATTATATCGATGAGAACCATCAGCAAAACCAATGAAGGAAGTCATCTGTACATCAGACAAAAGACATGCATAAGTAGGGTTTTGTGAAAAAAAACATATTTTAAATCACACAAAAGACACACCTCTTAAAGCTTAAGACACACAGCAAACTATAAACAATATTTACAAAGACTCTACGCTAGATGACCTAGGCATAGTATCTTTTGAGTTAGAGCCCATTCTGGGGCTCTCCCAAAGGTATCCCGTCGTAATCAACTAATTCATATGCCCCCTTCTCTAAAACAAAACTGTCAATATAGGGCCCATGCCACATAGACTCAAATTTGCTTGCCCCCAGATTTTCATGCTTTTGGTCATAGGTCAAAACCAGATCTCCTTCATTGAAGGAACGAGGTTGGACAGTCCTGTAATATTGGACTTTCATTCTTCATTTATATGCCTTGTTATCTAAGGAAACACCACATTGAGTTTCATCAAGTTTGTTTAGATACAAGAATATTCCTTCATCTATAGTGGTGTTGGGTAATAGTTCCACATCAAGTTTTAAAGAAGGGATCTCACATTCTATTGGGAGAGTAGCTTCCAGTTCGTATACTAGTTGGAAGGGTGTAAAATCCGTGGAAGTTTTGACAGTAGTCCTATAGGCCCAGAGTGCAGAGAAGAGCTATAAATGCCAGTTTGACTTGGCTTGCCCTACCATCTGCTGAAGCATTTTTTTTAATACTTTTTTTACATCCTCAACCTGGCCATTGGCTTGAGGATAGTATGGTGTAGAGTTATCGTGACGAAACCCTAATTTTACACTAAGCTCTGCCATCATCTTGTTTTGAAAATGTGACCCATGGTCAGTCACAATGGCCCTAGGAATCCCGAATCTTGCAATGATATGTTTAAATAAGAATAATGCAGCAGTCTTACCATCTTCAACATATGTGGCCATTGCCTCAGCCCATTTTGTAAAATAATACACAACCACGATAATGTAGCCATGCCCCCCGACTGAGGTGTTGATGTATATGTAACTTCGGAATGTATTCTTCTATGCATATTATATATTGTAACCCGATGTTTATTCCAGGATGTCTCTATTATGTATTTGAGTCATGTGGTCATGCCCCGATGTTTCGATCGGGAGGATTAATAATGTAATCAAGTCATATCAACTCATTAGGTAAGCCCCCACAGTTTCGGGGCACTTGAGTTATTATACAATAATTAAGGTGTAGCCTCGAGTAGTAATTATTAGGTTGAGCCTACGTGTGAAAAGGAAATTCAAGTGAACAGATGAATATAAATAGAGAGTGAGAGTCTCTCTATTTATCACTTGTGAAATACATCACTTGCTCTCTCAAGTGTGGCGCACTTTTGGAGAAGGAAATTTTGGGCCTAGACAGAAGACAGAAGACTACTGCTGTTTTGGGAGATCTCTTACTATTTTGGTGTTGATTCTATCTTAGAGGAAGTTGAGGGGTTTTCTCCTTTATGGTTTCCCTGAGGAAAAATCTTTGTGTCTCTTGTCTCTTGTGAAGTGCTTATGTTTTATTGTTGTGCTTGTTATTCTCTCAGTGAAAAGATCCTAAGATCATAATGCTAGCTTAATGTGATGAAAAACTAACATGGTATCAGAGCTAACCTGAGAAGAAGACATTGTGCAGCTACAGGAACTAGGGATTCCTAGTTTGTGGATCTTCCTCCACAAATTTTCAGCAAAAGTATGCTAAGATGACTCCCCATTGAAGGGTGCATCTTTCTGTCGATGCGGAATTCAATCTCAAGCATTTTTAGTTTCGATGTGGAAATTAGGGCTTTCTACAGAAGAGGAATTTTTGAGTGAGACGAGCATAGGGTTATTCTCCTCATCAAAACCTAATTTTAGAGACCTGGATCAAGAAATTTGGTTGGGTGAAACTCCAGGAAAGTCAAACCCTAGTTTGACCCTGAGCTAAAAGAAACCCTAAATACTAAAACTGCTAAGTTTTGGTACAGTCGCTATATTCCGAGATTGGCGAAGTCTCAGAAGCTGAAAATTTTAGGGGCCAAATAGAAAATCCTGATGAATCCTGTGTCCAAACATCATACTCATATTCGCTGTACTCCAGGAGATATGATCTCTCCAAGTTAGGGTTCCAGCCTCTTCCAGAATTCATCCCTAAACAGGACATCTGAGGAGATCTGCAATATCTTGAGCTACATAGGTCCAAATGGAATTCCTGAAGATGTTACAGTAAGTTAAAGAACTTTACTTTCGTTTTTCTGAATATCAGACTCAGAAGATGAACCAGTGACACGTGGCATGTCGTACAACTTTGATGTTCTGAACAGTCCTGTAACAGGTCACCTTGGGAAAAGGATCATAAATCCAAAATGGTGAAACCAATTATGATGAAACCTGTGTTTTTGGATCAAGGACATGCGAGGTTACCTCAGTGAGAAATTTTAGACATAGAGGAGTAGTATTTTCAGAGATATCACAGAAACAGTAACAGGCATTTCTATAGAAGAAATTGAAAAATCAGGGCTTCCTGTTCCAGGAGCTTCCCTCCACTGTTTTTAGAAAAGGAGTACATTGGACAGCTCCATTTGAAGAGATCTATCTGTTTTTCCAATCAAATATGAAAGTTTCCAAGTTTTGAAAATTAGGGTTTTTGCGACAAACCCTAGATCAGCGAACTCCGGGACAAGGACGAACACCTCAAATCGGTAAGATCTAATCTTTTGTATTTCCATTTGAGGTTCTCATTTCAATATGATCTATCACAATAGCTTGATGATAAGCTTGGTGAAGTTGACAAATTCCAAGCATAGAAGTATTTGATATCTCTGAAGAAACTGGACACCTACATGAGTATAGAGGTTCCAGTTTCAGAGGGAGACGAGGCCAAAGAAGACATCATGCTCATGCTGCAGAGGATGATGAACCATCCAGAAAGAGATCCATATATGAAAGTGAAGATTCTTCAAGCGAGGATGAATATGTTCTGATATCAGCTCTCACAGGTAACATTACTCATGGAAATGATGATTGGCTTATAGACAGTGGGGCTTCCAAACATATGACGGGATTCAAGGAATCATTTGTAAGACTGTCAGACATGAATCACCTCACAAGGTGAAACTAGGAGATGACTACCAATATCCAATAAAAGGTAGTGGGGAATGTTCATACAAGCTAGACTCTGGTAAGTCTCTAACAATGAAAGAAGTATTGTTTGTTCTAGGACTTAAGAAGAATCTTCTATCCATTTCAGCCTTGGATGCAAAAGGAATGTGGGTTGCATTCATCGATCGTCAAGTCATCATGTGGCCAAAAGGAAAGAAAATTGATGATGCAGTAGTGATTGGAGAACAAGAAGGAGGCTTGTACAAATTGAAGGGTCATCCAGAACAAGCCTTGATCCATGATACGGTAGAGCCAAATGAGCTTTGGCATAGAAGGCTTGCACATGTGCACTACAGAGCACTACCTATTGCATTCCAAACAAAGCATGATGGAGTTTGCAAAGGATGTGCGAAAGGGAAGAATACAAAGAAGACATTTCCTAGCAGCAAAAGCAAAGCCAAAGGCATTCTAGAAATCATCCACTCCGATGTATGCAGTCCAATGTCATCAAACTCACTAAGCAGGTATGCATACTATGTTTCTTTTATTGATTATTTTTCTAGAAAGACATGGATTTACTTTATGAAAATCAAAGATGAAGTGTTCAGCAAGTTCAAGGAATTCAAAGCCTTGATCAAGAACCATACTGAAAACAAGATCAAGACCATTCGATCAGATAATGGTGGAGAATTCACTTCGAATGAATTCAAAGAGCTATGCAAATAAGCAGGGATTAAGAGGGAGTTGTCAACTCCTTATAATCCACAATAGAATGGGGTTGCAGAACGGAAGAACAGAATTTCAAGCTATTTGAAGGGAAGAACAAAAATCAAAATATGACCTAAAGAATCCAGTTGAAGAATGTGAAGATCTAGAATGCAGAGACCATGCAATCATAAGAGTCTCTCAAATCAAGAACAACTTGAAGCGGTAAAAGAAAAAGTGAAGAATGCAGAAGTGATGATGGCCACCTTGAATGGTCTCCCAGGATCGTGGAATTCATTCAAGGAATGTGTTCAAGAAGGAAGTGATTACTTTCAACAAACTTTGGGAAGAAGAAGAAGCTTGAATCATAAGAAGAGAAGAGAAGAGGGGAGCAATTGAAGATCAAGATATCGCCATCCAAAAAAGATCCCTCAATCAATGAGGAATATGAAGAACTCAACTCTTGAAGAACTTCTTATCCACCTTAGCTTTTGGATAAGAAATGATGCTATTATGATTGAAGAAGACGATGAAGCTGAAGGCTCAAGAAGGAGTCTACCCTCGAAACAAATTAAGATAAGTATTCAATTGTCATTTCATTATATTATTTTGTTATGCATTTGTTTATATTCAGTTATTGTATTATGCATGATAGGATGTTTGCATTAATGACAGAATACTACTAATATGCATGTGATGGGTAAGTAGCTCATGGGGCTATACAAATTCTCGATTGCTACTTATCTAGAATGAAACCTCTTTGCTGACATATTGGATTAGTGCACAATCTCAATGTTGTCCTGGTAGAGATGGAAGCCATCTAGAAAGTTTCAATGAGATATAGATGAATGTTGTATTGGCTAAAGTAGTTGCATGATCATATATTTATGCATAAGTGTTTTCCAGTATAAATATTCCTTATGAAATGTTTCTAACCATACAATTGCATTTGACTTGTAGGAAAGATCGCATACATAATCGCCTACAAGCAAAGAAGAATGAAGACTTGTTACGAAGAACAAGTGACGACAGTTCAAAGACAAAGAATAATATGATGAGTGCAGTGACATCATTGATGCAGAACCTTCCAGCCACCAAGAAGAAAGGGAAGATCAGTTCAAGAAGAATGATGTCTGGGCGTAGTATCGAGACCTGAAGAGAAGTTCCATCATGCAGTAGATGGAAACATCGTGGGATACAAAGCAAGATTCGTAGCATGAGGCTTCTCATGAAGAGAAGGCATAGTCTACAAAGAAACATTTACAACTAATAGAAGTGAAGTCACATGACATGCATAATCATGTGTGCAAATGAAATAAAGCTTTGTACGAGTTCAGAAGACACCCATGGGATAACGCATACATGATGAGCTTGATGAATATCTTAACCTTTGCCACAAGGTTGATAGAGGATGACAAGCTCACAGATGGGTGCAAGATGAACTTTTGAAGAAGTTCAAGATAGAGGATCTTAGTATCCAGTGATCCTAGATGGACACTACTTGTCACTCCAGTACAGAATGTTTTAGTGCATAGAGTACGGAAGACAGAGGGACTATGATGCTCCGCTTCAGAGGGAGTGATTGCAGAAGATCCTGAGGTTCGACATGGTACAACAGGATGGGCAGATTACTGATGATTCTAGGCTTTACTGAGAGTAAAGTGGATTTCAACCTTTGCATCAAGGTTGAAGACAGACGACCAGTGATGCTCCTGTTATGTGTCGATGCACTATTGTTCTAGGCATGGAGGTGTGGCAGAGTACAGATGGGATCTTCCTTGGACAAGGGAAGTATGCAGTAGAGATCCTGAAGAGGTTCAGGATGATGGACTACACGACCACACCTATGGCATCGAACCTGAAGCTATTGAGTGTTGCTTCATCAGAGATGGTTGATGCTATGATGTATCGTTAGATGATTGGGTCATTGATGTACCTGACGAACACAAGACCAGACATTTGCTTTGCTGTGAACACCTTGAGCCAGTACCTGACAGATCCGAGAAGTGTTCACTTGAATGCTGCAAAGCATATTCTAAGGTACCTAAAGGGTACAGTTGATTATGGGCTCAAGTACGATGCGAATCAGAAGATTAACCTGGAAGGTTATGTTGATTCAGATTGGGCAGGCAATGCCATCGACAGGAAGAGTACTTCAAGATGTTGCTTCAGTATGGGATCAGGTGTGATCTCTTGGTTTAGCAGGAAGCAATCTTGTGTGGCACTAAGTACAGCTGAAGCAGAGTATGTCGCAGCTTGTTCAGCTAGTTGTGAGGCAGTATGGCTGTGGAAGCTACTGTCTGATATATTTGATCTCCAGTTGGATTCTACTTGTATACATTGTGACAACCAGAGTTGCGTGAAGTTGTCAGAGAATCCAGTGTTCCATGACAAGTCAAAGCATATCGAGATCAAGTGTCACTATATCAGGGATATGGTGTAGAGAGGAGCAGTGAAGCTCCTGTATGTTGCGACAGAGGAACATATAGCTAATGTATTGACGAAGCCATTGGCTAGGCTGAAGTATGAGTACTTCAGAGAGAGACTTGGTGTTCTCCAGATCGAGGCTTCCTCCCAGAGAAAGTGATGAGACCCATAGCCATTCTGACATGGTGAGAGGATTGGTTCCTTCCATGGTCAGATGTAAGGGCTGAGCCATTCTGTCATGGTGAGAGGATTGGTTCCTTCCATGTCAGATATGAGTGCTAAGATCCATAGCCATTCTGATGAGTAGGTCAGATATAAGGGCTGAGCCATTTTGTCATGGCGGTAGGGTTTCTCCCTTCCATGTCAGATATGAGTGTTGGCCATTCTGTCGAGCAGGACAGATGTAAGAGCAATTGCCATTCTAGGAATGGAGGCACTTGGTCAGTTACTAGGAACACTCAGTGTAAGAACTGAGTAGCCATTCTGATGTGATAGAGGGATGTGTTCCCACTTGGTCAGATGTAAGGGCTGAACCATTCTGCTCATGGCTAAAGGATTAAGTTCCTTCCATGTCAGATGTGAGTGTTGGCCATTCCGACGAGCAAGTCGGATATAAGGGCAACTGCCATTCTCTAGGAGAATGGAGGCGCCTGGTCAGTTACCAGGTAGATCAATCGAGGAGGACTGGGGGCCATTCTGATATGATTGTTGGGGTGTGTTCCCCTCATGATCAGATATGAGTGCATGCCCTTCCATCATTGTGAGCAGGATGTGTTCCCGCTTGGATGGATGTAAGTGCTGAGCCTTGTCACAGATGATAGTAGGTGTGTCCTATCATGCTGGTGAATGTAAGTGCTGTGCCATTTCACAGATGATAGTAGGTGTGTCCTATCATGCTGGTGAATGTAAGTGCAATGCCTTTTCACAGATGGTAGTAGGTGTGTCCTACCATGCTGGTGATTGTAAGTGCAGAGCCTTTTCACAGATGGTAGTAGGTGTGTCCTATCATGCTAGTGAATGTGAGTGCTGGGCGTGCCTTTCTGATGAGCAGGTCAGATGTAAGTGCTGGGCGAAGACCTACATGAGGGTAGGCCTACAACTAGCATGAAAAAGGGCTGGCTCTGTAGAACTTCCTATGACGAGAAGAATCATGAGATAGCACCAGTGTTGATCCAGATCGAGTGATGATCCAGATCCAGTAATGATGATCCAGCAGTAATGATCCAGATCGAGTGATGATCCAGATCCATCCAGTGATGATGATCCAGATCGAGAGATGATCCAGATCCGATGATGACTTGAAGATGAAGATGACTTGAAGACAAAGAAGACATGAAGACGAAGATGACTTGAAGATGAGATGATCCAGTTGATACAGAGAAGAAGACCAGTGCTGAAAATTGTGTCGAAATAATACCTTCCTAGTTAAGAGGGAGTGTTAATGTATATGTAACTTCGGAATGTATTCTTCCATGTATCTTATATATTGTAACTCGATGTTTATTCTGGGATGTCTCTATTATGTATTTGAGTCATGTGGTCATGCCCCGATGTTTCGATCGGGAGGATTAATAATGTAATCAAGTCATATCAAGTCATTAGGTAAGTCCCCATAGTTTCAGGGCACTTGAGTTATTATACACTAATTAAGGTGTAGCCTCGAGTAGTAATTATTAGGTTGAGCCTACGTGTGAAAAGGAAATTCAAGTGAACGGATGAATATAAATAGAGAGTGAGAGTCTCTCTATTTATCACTTGTGAAATACATCACTTTCTCTCTCAAGTGTGGCACACTTTTGGAGAAGGAAATTTTGGGCCTAGACAGAAGACAGAAGACTACTGCTGTTTTGGGAGATCTCTTACTGTTTTGGTGTTGATTCTATCTTAGAGGAAGTTGCGGGGTTTTCTCCTTTATGGTTTCCCCGAGGAAAACTCTTTGTGTCTCTTGTCTCTTGTGATGTGCTTATGTTTTATTGCTGTGCTTGTTATTCTCTTAGTGAAAAGATCCTAAGATCATAATGCTAGCTTAATGTGATGAAAAACTAACATGAGGTAGGTCTACTGTGCACAAAGTATATGCCCCATTTCACAAAGGGGCCAACTGCTACAATGGGATGGAGTGGAGCTGGATGTGTGCATTTCTTTGAAGTAAACATTTGACATGGTGGGCATTTCTTGTTTGTTTCAATACAATCTTTGAAAATAGAGGGCCAGAAATACCCGCCACACAAGATTTTCTGGGCAGTAGCCAACCCAGAGAGATGACCGCCACAAGTTCCAGCATGGAAATCATTTAGAATGATCTCAGCCTATTCATGTGTAAGGAAATGTTGTAAGATAGATTCAACACCATAGCGATATAGGGTATCATTCAGAATAAGATATATTTTGTCCTGGTGGTGAATGCGACAATGTTCGTCTCGAGAGGCAGTAGGCTGGTATCGTAAGGTCTGGAGATACAAAATGATATATCCATACCATGGATCAGTCTTGCTAATGAGAAATAATGATTCATCGGGCAATGAATCAAAGGGCTCTGTAGTCTCAGTAGTAGGGGGAAGGTCATATAAGCTCTACAAAAACGAGGCACTTCTTGGAAGTACTTTTGGTGAATTCTAGATCAAACTCTTGGAGAATCATGATCCAACGTGAGTATTTGCCCCCAAGCACTTGACATGTAAGAACGTAGTACATGGGGTTGGAATCTGTGTAAACAGTGGTGGTGTAGAGCAAAATATAATGACGGAACTTATAGACCGCAATGACCATGGCCAGAGCAAGTTTCTCCACATGTGAGTATCAAGTTTCAGAGTCGAGGAGACTCTTACTAGTGTAATAAATCACATGTTCTTGGTCTTATTCATTTGTTTGAACAAGGAACATGCCTATAGTAGACAAGGATGCAGCCATATACAAGGAATAATCCTTAGCATAATTTGGTGGTTGCAACACTGGTGCATGGGTAAGTGCATGTTTAAGATTATCAAACGCACGTTGCATGAAATCATCCCAGTTAAAAGGGGTATCTTTCTTTAGCAAACTCATGAAACCATGTGTCCTTTCTGCATAATTGCAGATGAAATGACATAGAAAGTTTTCCTTCCCTTGCAAACTTTGGAGTTCAGTTACATTCATGGGAGAAGGTAGGGCTAAGATAGATTCAATTTTCAAGGGATCTATATGGATACCATCTTTGGAAACAAAAAACCAAGAAGCTGTCCAGCTTCTACACAAAAAACACATTTATGGGGATTTAGACGAATATTAAAATGACGACATCGAAGAAACATAGCTCTCAGATGATCGACATGATATCCCACTACTTGGAATGAGCAGGTAGGTCCTCAAGGTATGGTTCCACAACATGTTTAATGTCATGAAAATCATAGGACATGGCACGTTGGAATGTCATGCCAGCGTCCTTTAAACCGAAAGGCAGTTTACAGTAAGAAAAAGTTCCCCAAGGGAAAATGAATGCCATCTTGTGTTGGTTTGATGGGAGATTCTCAATATCATTATAGCTGAAGAAGCCATCCATAAAGGAAAAAATAACGCTTTCGACACAGTTATCAATTATTTGATCGATATAGGGAGTGGGAAAGTATTCTTTTGGACAATATCGATTCAAATCCCTAAAATCGATACAAACCCTAATAGTACCCTATTTTTTTGTTTACAGGGACTATGTTGGACACCCATTCAGTTAATGGTACGGGGTAAATGAAACCATCCCTAAGAAGTTTCTCAATTTCTTCTTTAATAGCGGTTTCTTTTCTTGGATGGATCTGTTGTAGTTTCTGATGGGTGGGCTTGGCATCAGGGTAAGTTTTGATTTCATGAACAACGATAGAGGGGTCAATCCCTGGAATTTTTTCATATGTCCATACATAGACATCTCTAAATTCCTTAAAAAGGGTTATGTATGTTTTAACCTCTTCAAGTGAAGAGTTATGTCCAATGAAAATGTTTTTCGAAACACCAGGTTTCGCTGATATGTCTACAAGCATAGTTTTTGTAATGTTGCATAAGTTTCCTTCAGAATCGACACTACGAGTGAGGATCAAAGACTGAGGGTTGAGGACAATATCAGATGGAACCGTAGAGGTGAAGTGGTATTCTACCATATGGTAAGGTGGAAGGAAAGAAGATCTGTGGTGATAATCTTCCCAAGGCATCTTGTATAATGACATAAATTCCATAATAGATTCATTCATAGGAAGTGTGTGTGAAAAATAATTTAGATATGGGGAGGGGTTTTCAAGCCAATATGGCATGTGATAGCAGTCTGAGGCCACCAACAAGTGTTCACTGGTGGGGGAATCACTGGTAGCTTGGATTGCATTGTAAATTTCCTCAAAAGGGGAAAAGGATGTTGATTCATCAGCAGTTGTTTTCCTTTGTCTGTATGACAGGTAGAAATCATGTTAATAGATGCAATTTGCGAAGTAGGAGGAGGATCATATGAGGGAAAGACACCCATTAGTGAAGAATATTTGATAAGACCTACTCCAATGTCCTTATACTCTGGGGTATTCAGGAGCGGAATGCTATTTGCATAATTTGTAATGGCACTAGGTGTGATGAAATCTAATTGATCAACAGTAGCAATATTTCCTTGGAATGGGAACTAGACAATCCAAAAAATGGTTGATGCTACAGCTTGCATATCATAAAACTAGTTACGACCTAGGAGTAAGTTGTAATCCAAAGGAGTGTTGACGACTTCAATATGAATGGAGACTGACTTGCCCCCCAGTTCAACATGGATGGCAGGTAGTAATCCATAGGGTTGAAAGCTGCGACCATCAAAAGCCTTAAGAGTGGTAGGTGAATGGTTGATTTCTGAAGATCCAATGGCTCTCCAGGAAGATAAAGACATAACTGATATAGAGGCACCCTCATCCAAAATGGTACGACGAATAGTATTTCCATCAATATTGGTAGCAATCTGGAAATCTAACTGATGTGAGAGTCTCGTCTTGAAATCATCCAGTTTGAAAGCGATGATATTACTATTCTTGGGATCCATAGCTCTAAGGTCAGTAAGAATGTTTTTCCATTGAGTTGGGCATGTTTGAAGTACCTCTAAAGCCGACATAGCGCAGGGTTCCTGGGCCAAATATTCAACAATATTATAATATTGGGTGGCATGAGCATTAGGATTGATTATGGACTTACGTAGAGTACCCTTTGGTGGATGGAAAATTGCTTCTGGTATAGGTTTGTCAATATGAAGACCACTATTAGGAGGAGGTGTGGAAGTTGAGGGTTTTTCAGATGGAATATCATCAGGTTTCTTTTCTAGAGGAGGGTCATAACTGTGTGCTCTTGTATTTAAATTAACCGTTTCACTAGACATCATTCAAACTTCATCGGTAGAGGGAGAAGTTTTGTTTAAGGACTTACGATCAATTAACTATTGTTGGGAAGGGAAAGGATCTTTCAAGACTACTGGGGTGGGTGAAGTTTTCAAAAACTTACTAACTTCCTCACAATGAGGACATTCTTTTGTAAAATGGTCACCTCCACAGATTAAACAAGGAAATTTTACCTTTCGTTTACCTTTTGAATCAACATCTGAGTTTTGTTTTTTGTTTCCTTCCTATTGGTTATTAGGTTTTTTAGATATACTTTTTCCTTTCTTCTTTCCACTGGAAGATTCATTTTATTGGATCGCATTTACTTCAGTGGAAGCAACAGGAGAGGGAATAAGTTTGGTAGATGGTGCTGGTTGATTTGACAGAGTGGCGGCTTGATTTTGTTTCTTGGAAGGTTTTTTCGCGGTTTGCATTTGAACTGAACCAAGTATGCCATCAGCAGGTGGTTCAGTTGCAGGTCTTGATGGATCAGTTGTAGGTCGAGGAGCATGGGAATCAGATCATACAGAGTACCTGACTGGGAGTAAACCAAGTCCAGATATTGAGCGCAGCTAATAGCTTGTTCCTCGGTAACAGTTCCTCCCATGGCGACATCTCTAGCAATAAGTGGAAGTAAATACTTTGTAAACCAATCAGCGAGAAACTAATCAGAATGGGGGCCTTAATTAACCTTTGTCTTCGTCTCCATTCATGGATATGATCGGAGATATGAGTTGATGCGGATTGTCGAAGCGAAGTCAAAAGGTCTGTACTTGTTTCATATCGGATTCGAAATTGAAAGTGTGTTAAAATTTCCATTGCTAAAGCATTGAAGTCCCAAAAAGAGTGTTGTGGTAACTCCATTTACCATTTTGCGGCAATACCAGTGAGGGTTTTTTGAAAAATCCTTAGACGGATTGAACTATCCATCAAAGAATTGGATGAACACCATAAGTGAAATGTCATCACATGGTTTTTT
This sequence comes from Pseudotsuga menziesii, assembly GCA_001517045.1. Lineage (NCBI taxonomy): Eukaryota > Viridiplantae > Streptophyta > Pinopsida > Pinales > Pinaceae > Pseudotsuga > Pseudotsuga menziesii. The sequence continues at coordinate 230,513 of LPNX010362759.1, read as the reverse complement.
GGATATTCACCAGGTTTACCATCAAACTTGGGTATATCTGAAGGCAGGTTTACAGGAATGGTAGGCCAAGAGGGGTCATGACGGATTGGGTCATTCATCAATCTTGACAAGTCTGGCAAATATAAAGTAGCCAGAAATGGCAGTTGTTGATTTGGTTGCGGATACTGATAGTACTGATATGATATTTGCTGACCAGTAGGACCATCTGCTGATTGATAGATGCGTATGGATGATGCCCCTGACGTTTGTTGAAAATATTATTGATTTCTAGAATTTCCATATGGAGGTGGGCCACCCAAGGGAGGGGATCCTCTGGAAAGTGGTGGTGGTGGTGGTCCTCCACCTCCAGGAGACAGTAGTGGGCCTCCAGGTGGTGGTCCACAAAATGGTCCACCAGGTCCTCCAGGACCCCCAGGACCTCCAGGTCCTTCGAGTCCTCCAAGTCCTCTAGTTCCACATGGTGGTCCTCCAAGGGGGGGGGGCACCATATCCTCCAACACTATTAATAAAATCTCCTCCATATGATGGAACATTGGACCAATTAGGTTGTCCCCAAGGTACAAAAGCATTCCAAGGTAAATAGCCATCGACGGCGGTTGTTGGTAAACTTGATTGACCATAGGTGGTTGAGTTCCTAAATAAGTATATCCCCAAGAAGCTATATTATTAAAAGGTTGCAACCCTAAGGGTTGGCCTGAACTAGATGGGGGGGGGGGCAACATTGGTATTAGTAGGAGTGATGACAATTGTAGGTTGTGCTACAGCTACAACTTGTCCTGAACTAGCAATAATTCCACTAACAGATGACGTAACTCAAGCCGAGGGTTTCCCCCTGGCGTTAGAATGTGCTGACACAACTTGATTTGTGGATTTCCCACCAACCATGACTGGTATGGAAGGCCTATTAATGGGGTCAGGATGTGAGACTGTAGGATTGTCATTTGGACCTAGATAACCTTGAAATGGAATTTCTTCAATAGGTCCTAACACTTGAGCTAGTGAACGATATCCTTCAGGCCATGGGTTGTGAGAAGTTTCACCATAGGTTGGACGACCTTCAGAAGAAGGTTTAATTTTAGCTATAGGCCAAGGGCTTGTATTATGGGGTAACCGTGCTAGCATAGTTTCATAACAAGACACAGGTGGAGGAATGATTCTTTCTACTCTCTCTAAAAAGTTACGAGTTTGATTGAGAGATGCATTAATTCTTCTATGTTCCTCCTCTCCCAAAGGAGGATTCCCCAGTGAAGGTCTAATAACCCTGAATTCATCAATAGCTTGGCCCATAGAAGTCCTCCAAAAAGGACCATCCGAGCCATAATATGGTGGAGTAGGACTGTTAACATGGCCTTCCAATGACAGATGCACAGAAACATCAGCTGGAAGAGGGAGTTGAACCAAAGGATTTGTAGAAACAATGAAGTCTTCTTTGGTTTCACTAGCTAGGGTAGTCCCTACATGAACATTAGTAGAAGATGGTTGTTCCATGGTTACCCCGTCCTGTCCTTCCACGGTAGGAGGAGAGCCAGGAGATAAACCCTACAATCTATCAGATTGTCATCTCGCAAGTTGCTCAGCCATGGTGGTGGCCGAAGTTACCTAATCTAGGTCAAAAAAGGAGAAAAACACACAAACAAATCCTACGCAGAGCTAAAGGTCACAAGCAGACTTAAATGATAGGACAGGTTCATAATAGCTGGTCTCTCACCAGGATTGTCAAGTAGGTGCAACTCGCGATATACCTTAGGGGTACGTGCATAGTAGTCTCCCTGAATGTTGTTTTTGGTGTATTGCTCCACACAAGATGACCAAAGGGCTTTTCTCAGATGGTCAGGGTATCCTAGTAATATTTCCCGATATACGCAAGGTACATGGGAGCTCAAATCAGTAGTAGTGTTGTCTAATGCACAACCATTCACAAGGGGCCTTTCAATATACAATCAATTATGTGAAGTACCTTTCTATATACCTCAAGGGCATGTGAAAGGTCGTTCGATATACCGACAGTATGTGGAAGAACCGAACGAGTCCTGGGTTGTAGTGTGGACAAATAACAACATCTCCTACGCTTAACAACGCCCGAACACGTCACTAACCTATCACTCAAGTTTCTATACAATTTTAGACCTAAAGCTACCATTAATTTTATTTGGACGATTAGGTGAATGTTTGTGGAATGTTATCTCCAATAATGCAAATTAATCTAGATGTAGATGCACTTTTTGACTTCGATGAGAACTAACTAGGGTAAGGAAGAAACCTTTTGATTTTCTTTTCAACAATATACCAAAAGAAATCTATTTTTAACAACAAAACAAGATCCATTAAAGAAATTCAAAGGAAGTCCTTTCAAAACACAAAAAACCTTTCAAACAAGCACTCTAAAGTTTCTGAAAATGACAGAGAGAAAACTAAGCCTCTAATGTGCATGCAAAACTAATTTTTGCTACAATGTCAAACAGACCTATTTTCTTGAATCACTCATGCAAATGAAAAAACAAACAATTTTCGCAAGCATAAACAAGAGAAAAATAAAACGATTCTTTTTGTATTTTTCTAGAAAATATGAGGCACACAAAGCAGTCTTTTCTACAAAAGAAACTAATCTTCTAGGAAGAGGCTATAGGCTTTCTTTTCAAAAGGAAATTTTTAGATACTTCACTAAAAAACCAAGATCAAGCTATGTTTCCAATTTCGTTTATGACAATGCAAAAGATAGAAATTTTTGGATCTGAGCTCAAGCAAAGAATCAGACTCACAAAAACCAATAAATCAAACAGCAAGCAATCAAGCAGACCAAATTGAAAAATCTCAGAGGACAGGAAAAATTCCAATTTTTTTTTTGAATGAAAATTTTGTAAACAGGAAGTTTTTGAAGACCTACCTCGGCACGCTGAAGGGCACTGCACCAGAGCATCCCAGGCTGCTATGGCGCTCCTTTCCTTCTGCAAAAAGGCATCGTTAACGCTCTGTCAAGAAAAATAAAAGGCGATGTCGGTGCTTCGGTCAAGAAGAGAAAAGGCATCCTAAAATGGACCGATGCTCTGTCAGCCAAAGGAAAAAGCGCTATGGAACAGTGGGCTGAAAAGAATAAAAAGCTACAAGAGAAACCAGAAAGACTGAGCTAACTAAAAAGTGAAAAAACTTACTCCGAATAGAGGCAAAAGATCAGAAGCATAAGATGGATAACTCACCTTGTTAATTGAAACAACTGAAAGGATAGAGAAATACCTTCATATATGGAATGGTTACCGAAGTTTGTAGATCTGACTGGATCTGCACCAGATCTAACTGGATCTTCCCTAGATCTAACTATATTAGGCTAGTTCCCCAGTGGAGTCGCCAATTTTGTTAATAGGAATTCTCAACCAGTGCGAACACTACTTGTTCCTCTGCAATGTAAGACACAACTACAGAATAAAAAGACACAACAACATATCCTTTCCTTGAATACTTAAATCAATTAACATAAAACACATTATACCTCAACCCTGGATCCATCTATCTTCTCTCCATAAAGTTCTTGCAACAGTTTAGTATCTGCAAAAGAGATCACAACACAAACAAAAGGGATGAGAGCATCATGATAACTGACTATCCATATTGCTGATCAAGGAATCCAATAATATTTAATTACAAACACTACAATCAAATATAGGAAAGGGAAATGTCTTTGTATTAATATATGGATGAGAAAGAAGTACAACCAAAAGCATTGATGTTGATGGCTTCTCTCTCAATCAAGAACGTCTACAATTTCCTATGACTATGAATACCTCTCCAAATACAAGCTACCTCTATTTTTCCTCTAATCAGACTTCAAACTAGTAGCATAAGGATGCTTTTTCTGGCCTCCCCCACTCTCCTCATGAAGGATTCATTTATAGGCCTAGAACCCATGGGATGACTTGACAGAAGGATAGAATGAGATCCCTATAGGTGAGTGAGGTGAATTCAACCTCTCCCAGGCATGTAGGAATTAATTCCACAAAGGATTCTGTATAGAAGCTTCTAGAAACATCTTTTCTTTCCTTTTTTACTGACCACGATGCTCTTAGCCAAACTGAGAGGAGCGTCGACCTAGGGTTTTTTCCAAAAAAGAGGGAAAACAACACATTTTTCTCAACTGAGGTAGGCGTCGCCGACGCTCTGTGCAAAATACAAGGGAGAACCATCCCTTCTAGGTCAAGGAAAAAAATGCTCAAGGTGATCCAGACTAGGCTTTTTGGGAGGTTAACAGGCAACATGAAATTCTTCTGAAGGCTGATAAGTAGTGTGATATTTTCAGGTGCAACAAGGAATATGAAGAACTCAATTCTTGAAGAGCCTCTTATCCATCTTGAGCATTTGGATAAGAAATGATGATGTTGTGAATGAAGAAGATGATGAAGCTGAAAGAAGTAGTCTACCCATGAAACAAATAAATATAAGTATTCAATTGTAATTTCATGATATTGTTTTGCTATGCATTTGTTTATATTTAGTTGATGTATTATACGTGATAGAATGTTTGCATTAAAGACAGTATACTACTAATATACATGTGATGGGTAAGTAGCTCATGGTGCTATACAACTCTCCATTGCTACTTATCTATAATGAAACCTCGTTGCTGACATATTGGATTAGTGCACAATCTCAATGTTGTATTGGTAGAGATGGAAGGCATCTAGAAAGTTTCTGTGAGATATGGATGAATGTTGTATTGGCTAAAATAGTTGCATGATCATATATTTATGTATAAGAATTTGCCATTATGAATATGCCTTATGAAATGTTTCTAACCACACAAATGCATTTGACTTGTAGGAAAAATCGTGTACAATCACCTACAAGAAAAGAAGGACGAGACTTGTTCCGAAGAACAAGTGATGACAGTTCGAGAAATAATCCAAGAATGAAGAATAATATGACGAATGCTGCGACATCATTGATGCAGAACCTTACAGCTATGAAGAAGTATCCAAGAAGAAAGGAAAGACTAGTTGAAGAAGACTGATGTCTAGGATGCAATATCGAGACCTGAAGGGAAGCTCGTAGTTCCATCATGCAGTAGATGGAAACATCGTGGAATACAAGGCAAGATTTGTAGCACGAGGCTTCTCATGAAAAGAAGGAATAGACTACAAAGATAAATTTGCAGCCACTAGAAATACACATGATAGGAAGAATCATGTGTGCAAATGAAAGAAATCCTTGTACGAGCTCAAAAGGCACCCATGGGATAACACATACATGAGGAGCTTGAAGATCACCTAGAGTGATGAAGATCTTAACCTTTGCTACAAGGTTGAAGATGAAATCCTATAGTGGATGACAAGCTCACATATGGGTGCGAGAAGAACGTTTTCAAGATAAAGGATCTTGGTATACAGTGACCCTAGATGGATACATAGAATATTAGTACCAGAGGAAGCTACTTGTCACTCCAGTACAGAATGTTTCAGTACATAAATTACGGAAGGTAGAGGGAGAATGATGCTCCACTTCAGAGGGAGTAACTGCAGAAGATACCAAGGTTCGACATGGTACGACATGATGGATAGCTCACTGATGACTCTAAGATTTACTAAGAGTAAAATGGATTCAAACCTTTACTTCAAGGTTGAAGGTGGAAGACCTGTGATGCTCATGTTATATGTCAATGACTTGTTCCTGACAGAAAAGAGGAACTCATTAAAGTTGCAAGAAGGAGACTTGATTCTGAGTTCGAGATGAAGGACTTGGATATGATGCACTACTTTCTAAGCATGGAGGTGTGGTAGAATGTGGATGGAATCTCCTTGGGACAAGGGAAGTATGTAGTAGAGATCCTGAAGAGGTTTAGGATGATGGACTGCAAGTCCATGACCACACCTATGGCATCGAACCTGAAGCTATTGAGTGTTTCTTCATCAAAGATGGTCGATGCCATGATGTATCGTCAGATGATTTGCTCCTTGATGTACCTGACGAATACGAGACCAGATATTTGCTTTGTTGTGAACACATTGAGACATGTTCTCTTGATGGTTTCAAAGCATGCAGTAGGGTACCTGAAGGGTATAGTTGAGTATGGGATCAAGTATGATACGAATCTAAATATTAACCTGGAGGGTTATGTGGATTCGTATTGGGAAAGCAGTGCCATTGATAGGAAGAGACCTTCTTGGTGTAGCAGGAAGTAGTATTGCATGGCACTAAGTACAACGAAGGCAAAATATGTTGCCACTTGCTATTTGGGAGGTAGTATGTTTCTTTTGAAAACTAATATTTGATTTGGTTGATCTGAATTTCATTTTTTGTATGATGTAGAGGGGAGTAGTGAAGCTCCAGTATGTGATCCAGATCGAGATCTCTAGAAAGAGGGAGTTCTAGCATATCTGGTGAGACAGGTTGTCTGAGCATAAATCCTGGTGAAGCTCATAGGTTGCTCAGACGTAATCAGTCCTATAGGTTGTCCTCATATGTAATCAGTCCTAGAAAAGCTCACAGGTTATCCTTGGACGTAATCAGCCCTGATGTGATTCTATGCTAGAAATGGCCAGAGTGAAGTTTGATTACTTCAGGGAGAAGCTTGGTGTTCCCCAGATCGAGGTTCCCTCCAAAGGGAATTGATGTGTATGTTGGCCTTTATGACATGGTGGAAGGCTAAGCTTCACATGATCAGATTTAAGTGCAGAGATGTTGTGATGTGATTGTGGGTTCTGTTACCACATGATCAGTGCAAAGATATTCTGATGTGATTGTGGGATGTGTTCCCACATGATCAGTGCAGAGCCATTCTGATGTGATTGAGGGATGTGTTCCCACATGATCAGATATAAGTGCAAAGATATTATGATGTGATTGTGGAATGTGTTCCCACATGATTAGTGTAGATCCATTCTAATGTGACTTCGGGATGTGTTCCCACATGATCAAATGTAAGTGCAGAGCCTTTCTGACAAGATGAGGTCGAATGTAAGTGCAGATCCTTTCTAACAAGATGAGGCCGGATGTAAGTGTAGCTCCTTTCTGACAAGATGAGGTCATATGTAAGTGTAGAGCCTTTCTGACAAGATGAGGTCGGATGTGAGTGCTGGGCCTTTCTGAGATGGGTTTTGGATGTGTTCCTCCCATGGTAAGATGTGAGTGTTGGGTGTGCCTTTCTGACATGGTTCTTGGATGTGTTCCTCCCATGGTTAGATGTAAGTGCTGGGCGGGCCTTTATGACATGGTTCATTCCATGGTTAGATATAAGTGCTAAAGATGATGAAGACCTACATGAAGGATATGCCTACAACCAGAATGAAAAAGGGTTGGCTCTGTAGAACTTCCTATGATGAGAAGAATGAAGAGATAACACCATTTAAATGAGATAGCAGAAGCAGTGATGATGATGATGATCTAGTGATACTCCAGATCAAGTGATGATCCAGTGATGATCCTGATCAAGTGATGATCCAAACTTGATGATGATCCAGTGACGATCCAGATCAAGTGATGATCCAGACTTGATGATGATCCAGTGATGCTCCAGACTTAATGATGATACATTGATGCTCTAGATCAAGTGATGATCTAGACTTGATGATGATCCAGTGATGATCTAGACTTGATGAATATGACTTGACAATGAAAATGACTTGAAAATGAAGATGACTTGAATATGAAGATGACTTGAAGATGAATATGACTTGATTATCATCCAAATGTGTTGTTCAGGAATAAACACCCTTATAACCGAGGGTCTGGGGTTACCAACTTACTTCTAAAAATTGCAGATAATCATCTTTAAAGTACAGAAAAGGAATAGGAATAAATGTTGAACTCACTCGATTAACGACGGTTGATCCAAGCTTTCTCTTCTCCCGTTCTGCCTCTCTCCAAAGATTTTAGGGATGCATCTCTTTCACCTGCAAAGAGCAAATTCTCTAAACACAATCTTATACATGTATATATAATAAGTTAGATGAAAAATATATAGAGTGCTTAATCAAAGATATTCATCAAACATGATACATGAAAGAGACTCAACACAAAGTTGGAAGAAGAATTCTCTTTATTAACAATAGTGAATGAGATAAGTGTATGACCCAACGTCTAAGACAAGGAATCCTTTGCAACCAAAGGACTCTAAGTTCTGCTGCTCCAAAGACTTTTGAAGATATACCACCAGTATAACCTTGCTCTCCAAGATTGATTGATTAATTCCCTCCCCAAGTCCTCTATTTATACTTTGGGAAATAGAGCAGTTTCGAAGGTTGAGGAGGTTGAGATAGTTGAGTTGGTTAATGATTAAGGCTCAACAAATCTCCATTAATCGTGTTTTATTATTTTAAATGTCGAATGGATGTGTACACAAGTATTGATACTGGAAACCCGCGTATGACACGCGAGTTGTTATAAGGGAAACCCGCGTACAGATCTGTATGCGGGTTGTAATGAAGATACTCACGAATAGTACGTGGGTTGCTAGTATCAATACTCGCGGGTCGCCATAAACAAGAAAAATTCACTTCCCATGGCAAGCATCTATAATTTGATCTATAAATGGTGTGGGATAGTTGTCCTTAGGACATGATTTATTCAATTCTCTAAAGTCAGTACAGACGCGTATGGTCCCTTGCTTCTTATCAACAGGAATAGGGTTGGATACCCATTCCGTCAGAGCTGTGGGATAAATAAAACCAGCTTTCAACGGTTTTTCAATTTCATCCTTCACAGCCGCCGCTTTATGCGGGTTAACAGGTCTTAACTTTTGCCAAATAGGTTTAGCGTCAGGGTATGTTCGGATCTCATGCTCAACTATCGATGGATCAATGCCTAGCATCTCCTCGTATGACTAGGAAAAAACGTAGCGGAATTCCTTGAACAAGGATGTATAGATTGCAATCTCCTCAAGAGAGTAATTTGCACTGATATGTATATTTTCCACAACATCAGGATTTACAGAGATGTTGATAGGGATAATAGCAGAAATATTTGCCATATTCCCCTCAGTAAACATTCCTTCCCTTGGTAAGGGATTGATGGGTGTATCAACATCGTCTACCAGTCTCATATGAAACTCTTGATTCTCTATCCTGCTTAGCTCTGGAAGAAAATAGGATTGATGATGAAGAACCTCACAGATCTTATCACGTCCGCACATGGCTTCATCAGAAGGTAAAACCATATCTAAATAGTCCACAGAATGCAAATATTTTTTTGCCCAAGCAGAAAAATAGACTTCTTCCAGGTCCTTTGAGACTGTGAGAGGGTCTGGAATGGGATCAACAGTGTGTTTGAATGATAGCTTGGTAAGCCACTTCCACTACCGATAAGGGCACTTTCAGTTCATGGGGGAAGGGAGAACCCAAGGATCATTCCTATCAACAACCATGGCTATGGACTTCCCCACACTAGTAGAACTTATATAGTTAATTGGGGCTGGAAGATCAAATGTGCCCATCAGTGATGAGTACATTCCAGCCCCCAAGCTCTATGTAGCAGGTTTTAACTGATCAACCAATGGCACAGTGGAATCATTAGACTCCATGCGGCCTTTTCGAGTAAAATTGAGTTGGTTAATAGTAACCAACTTCCCTTCATGTGGAAATACTACCACCCAAAAGATGGTCGATGCAATAGCAGACATGGCATAAGTCCAGCTTCTTCCCAAAAGTAGGTTATAATCTAAGGGTGCATCAACCACCTCTACCTCAACATACACTACTTTCCCTTGCAGCTTAATTTCAAAAGCCGATAGGATACCATGCAGACAGAATGACCTTTCTTTGAAAGTGATAAGCATGGTGTTTGACGGAAGCAACTCTGGGGATCCGAGAGCTTTCCAACATGACAAGGACATAACACATGTAGAAGCACCCTCATCAACAACTACCCTTCCAATGGTCTTTCCACCATGTATGAAATCTATTGATAAGGCTACATGGTAAGGTAGGCAAATTTTAACATCAGACAAGTGAAATTTCACCATGAGACTCGACGAGTCCATGCTTCCCAAGGCTGCTAAGAGTGCATCCCGCTGGGTGGGACAACTCTGTAACACCTCTAAAGCTGACATTGCAAAAGGAGTTTGGGCTAAGTATTCAACCACGAAGTAGTTTGAAGCAGCCCTAGCATTAGGGTTATGCAAGGTCTTCTTAAAGACACCTTTCGATATCTTGGGCATAGTTTCAGCAGGCTTCTTGATTGTGAGAGGGTTAGAAGTTTCACCTATAGAATTACCCTTCTCAGAAGTCTCTTTTTCATAGTTTTTGTTCCTGGTTTGTAGCAAATTCGAAGATCAAACCATGTTGATATAATTGGGGTCAGGGGAATTTAGAGTGCGTCCTTCTACATTCGAAGCTGAAGCAAAATTTTTCCCTTGGGGAAATGGATCCTTTAAGAGAGCCGGTTGTTGAGCTTTAAGTAGCTTCTAGGCTTGTTCCATAAGGGGACAAATATGGGTGAGGTGATCCTCATGGCACAACTTACATGGGAATTTCACCTTTTTCTTTTCTTTCTTGCACCCCATCAGCACTATTTGTGGGTTTCTTCTTGTTTTGATTTCCCTCCCCTTTCTTTCCTCTCTTATTTTTCCCACCGGGCTGCTGATTTCCCTTCTGAGAGGTCTATGCAAAAAAAATTGCATTTTGGGGTGAGGGGGCAGCCTTTGCTACCTCTGCCGTAGAATTTTTTACGGACAGCTGATGGAGCTGTTTGGCCAAAGATTCTAAAGTGGGAGATTTTATGGACCCAACCACACCATTGGCATGGGGTCTAGGCTTAGGTTTTTCTGCATTGTGGGTAGGCCTCGGTGCCTCAGGGATAATCACATACAAGATCCCAGATTGCGAATAAATCAAATCCAATTGCTGGGCCCTGAGGATAGCTTCTTCCTCATTCGTCACTCCTAAAGTGGATACATCCTTAGATATATAAGGCAACAGGTATTTAAGGAACCACTTTAATAAAAACTCAGGAGGAATAGTGGATTTAATAAGGCTCTTTCGCCTCCTCCACTCTTGGATGTGATCCAAGATGTGGGTAGCCTTGTTTTTCCCGAAGGTAGATAACAAGTCCGTTCTGAAATCATATCAGACCGAAAGCTGAAAGTGGCTAAGGAATGCATTATCCAAGTCCCAAAAACTACTGAAAGCAGTAGAAGGCAACTCAATGTACCATTTTGCTGCAATACTCATCAAGGTTCTTTGGAACAGCCTCAACCTAACTGAATCTTCATTCAACGAATTAGAAGAACACCATAAATGAAATGTGGTGGCATGAGCCCCAGGATCTTCACCAACTTTGCCCTCAAATTTTAGGATGTCCGATGGAAATTTGGTGGGGACAAGTGGCCGCAAGGGGTCATGCCTCACCGGTTCGTTCGTCAATTTAGACAAATCTAGCAAGTTTAACATTGCCAGGAAAGGAAGCTTAGGTCAAACCAGAGCACTAAAAGTGTCAGTATGGGGATTAGAGGGACTTGCCCCCAAATTCCCATATATAAAGGTGGGGTTGCCCCCTTCCGCCGGTTGCAAAGTGGATGGATTACTTTGAAACGGATTCCATCTGTAAGCCACAGGATTATGGGTAGGAGGTGTAGTATAAGAGGTTCTGGCCGTCCCAGTAGAAATTGGGGTTTGAAAAACAGGAGCAGGTATCCCTCCGCTAAACAACGAAAATGGAGAGCTCATGAACAGGGCCGAGACTAGAGTTTGAAAACCTTTCTCGTAAGGGTTAGTGTTTCCAAACTACACTCCTACATAAGAGGGTGATGGGCCTACGTATGGAGTGGATGGGGGAATATGCCCCCCATTCCAAGGAAATCCTTGGATGAAAGCCGAGGATCCTACCATACCGCTCTGGGCAGTGTGTGTGAAGGACGAAGGAATAGTTGGTATACAAGGAATCCCAGTAACCATGCCACCAAAAGCACCTGCTAGGCTTGTGGGAATTGGCGGTTGAACCACCTGACTCGCTAGAGTTGAGGGCATAGTAGGTATGCTAGATCTAGGGGCACTTATCGGGGGAGGTAGTACCCCTTCAGCTGAAAAGGTTGAGGTGAAAACAAAATAAATTTCTCCCGCAGTAGACATTATCCTACCCACAGGGACACCAAACACGGGTGGATCAAAAGGACGAACCTGGACGATCAAAGGATCATTTAAGTCAGTCAAGGGTGTATTAAAATTCCTCACAAACTCGTCAGCCTGCAAGTATTCTATCTCAACTGTATTAAAATCAAAACGGTTATCCCTAAGTTATGGTTCACACGAAACTTCACTTACTCCTATCGGTTCAGATGAACCGTCTGTGTCCAATCTCCACCTTTGAGGTGGAGGTGGAGGTTCCAATGTGATGAGAGGAGGAAGGTTTTGCAACCTTCGTGACCTTCTGATAGGTTGGTTCTCCACTATTGAAAATTTAAAAATTCAAACCCTGAGGTCAGCTAAACACAAACAAACCACAAAGAAATCACTACGAAAAAATCCTAAAGTCTTAACAGTCAGCAAGGGTAAAAGATATGCTTTCCTGAAGAAAGCTAAAGAACAGTTACTTGGCATCCTTGAAGAGGTTCTTAGGCACAAGTGGAGGAATCAACCACCGCCCTACTACACTTTCAACAAGGGTTACCTTCCAAGCCCGTCCAAGGTGAACCAGAAATAGCCTTCCGATTTACCTAGGTATGAACCCTAGATGTCAAGAGACTAGAGGCTACCTTAACTATACCAATAGTCTGGGGGGACAGTGACAAGCCTGACTCGTACGCATGGGAAGGGTAGCTGAGCCCGAAAATCTATTTAGGACAGAATCCCCAGATGCGTAAAAGTCCTGATTTACGTTTCGACAAGAAATCGGAGGGTTATCTCCTCAGTCCAATGCCTCCACGTGGCCTCGTGCTTGACTCCCGTTTGAGAGGAGCTTCCCAGCTACTATCGATAAAGATAAGTATTTACCTATCAATTGGACCACTATGTCTGAATTTTAAAACTTATAGGAAGTTTACACTTCCTATCCCACAAGTCTAGCCTAAGCTAGTAGGTGAATGGCCCTAAAAAATAAAAATTACGAATAAATTTTAATTATTGCGTTCATTTTAAGGGCTATTTTTTACTCAGAAGGAAAGTGGAGTGAAAGACTATGATGTTTTTGACTCGATAAGAAATATAAAAAACAAAGGGGCATACTTCCAAAGCAAATTATCACTACTAAAAGATAAGCTTCTTTTTCTTTCTTTTTGTAAATATAAATTGATGAAAATGCAACAATAAAGAGAACACTAAGACTATATTTTTTGTAATTTTTTGAGATTATATTTTAAAAACTGAAAATAAAACTACTCTATGCAAAATCAAATGCAAAAGCTTCTAAATGTTTTCTTTTCACTTTTTAAAATGCTCAAAGACTACTATGCACCTAAATGCACAAAACTTGAGTATGCTTGAATTAAACTAACTGTATAAATTAAGCAAAGTGAAGTAAACAGATTAATAAGACTAAGGATCAACCACCTAAGGAAGAATTGGAACCTTAGTTTGGGTAGACACAATGAAAGAAGATCACTGAGATCAAACAAAGGAAAGTGGCAAACCAATCACTATCCAAAAATAGAATGGGATATACAATGTCTAGAACCCTGATCACTGATTCAGACAACCAATCACTTGAACCTACAACCCAACAGGAAAATCCACTTCAATTTGCTAACAGAAGACAATCCAAACAACAAGAACCCAAGGGCTTTACAAGAAAGCATAAGGTGTGGCTAACAAGGTCATCAAACTCACAGTGCAATGCTTATAAGGAAGACCAACCAGCAAACAAACTTTAAAGAGGGACAGGGACAAGAAAACCCTAGCCCAAAAATTTCAATGCTCAGGATTGTACGCGACTATGTACAAGGGCAACCCACGTACTGTATGCACCTATCCTATAGAGAAACCTGCGTATGCAGGCCTCTATACGCGACTGTGTGTAAGAGCAACCCACGTACAGGTATAAAATTTTCTAATAAAAAGAAAAAATTTCAAGGTCTCCAAACACTACCCTAAGCATGAACCAAGACAGGACACCACACACAGAATCAAGACAAAGACTGGGAAAAGGTCAATAGAAATAACCCATAGCAATCTGGGTTCCCCAGCGGAGTCACCGGTTCTGTTGTTCAGGAATAAACACCCTTATAATCGAGGGTCTGGGGTTACCAACTTACTTTGAAAACTTGCAGACAATAAACTTTAAAGTACAGAAAAGGAAAAGGAAGAAATTTTGAACTCACCCGATTAACGAAGGTTGATCCAAGCTTTCTCTTCTCCCACTCTGCCTCTCTCCAAAGCTTTTAGGGATGCACCTCTTTCACCTGCAAAGAGAAAATTATCCAAGTACAATATTATACATGTATATATAACAAGTTAGATAAACAATATATAGAGTTCTTAATCAAATATATTCATCAAACATGATACATGAAAGAAACTCAACACAAAGTTGGAAGAAGAATTCTCTTTATTAATAATAGTGAATGAGATAAGTGTACAACCCAACGTCTGAGACAAGGACTCCTCTGTAACCAAAGGACTCTGAGTTCTACTACTCCAAATACTTTTGAAGACATACCACCAGCATAACTTTTCTCTCCAATATTGATTGATTAATTCCCTCCCTAAGGCCTCTATTTATACTTTGGGAAATAGAGCAGTTTCGAAGGTTGAGGAGGTTGAGATAGTTGAGTTGGTTAATAATTAAGGCTTAACAAAACTCCATTAATCATGTTTTATTATTTTAAATGTCGAATGGATGTGTACAGGAGTATTGATACTAGAAACCCACATATGACACGCGAGTTTCTATAAGGAAAACCCGCATACAGATCTGTACATGGGTTGCAATGAAGATACTCACGTACAGTACACAGGATGCTGTGGAGATAGTCACGTATGTACGTGAGTTGCTGTAGAGATAGTTGCATACGGAAATCAACAAATAGAAAGGTAAAATGGCAAGTTGGTTAGATAGTGAATGCATCTCATGTCATTCCCATCTATAGTGTTTAGGAAACCTTCAATCCATAAGTGTCCTTTTGTGTACCAACATATGAAGTGTCGGTACTCGGACAGAGAAGTGCCATTTGGGTTGATAACAAAATGATACAGAGAAGAATACTTGTGATGATAAATTATGTCGAGAGAATACCTTCCTAGTTGAGAGCGAGTGTTGATGTATTTGTAACTTTGGAATGTATTCACTTGTTGTTATAGCTCAAAATGACACATCTCTTCCTGTGACCACTTTCCTATGTTTTCGTCGCATGTTGAAACTTCCATGACGACACTTCATGAAAAGTCACTGAAAAAACACCTAACTTGGAGGACCCATATATTGAGTTTTGTAACTCTGTTTGACCTCATCTCTACACCGTTGGAAATATATTTCTGTTAGTTAAAACTTTCTAGCAGACACAAAAGTCTGAAAATGCCCAAAAATACCCTAAAAATGAGTTTTTTTTTGTGTATGTGACTTTCCCTTAAGGAAACCCATGTACGTACGCGACTTGCTCTATATAATACCCGCATACGTACGTGAGTTGGTATATATAATAGTCACATATGCCTTATATACAAGAATTTATGTATTGGCAACCCACATATGCCTCCTCATGTACATGACTGTTGTTTCTGCAAACACGCGTACGCCTCTTAAAAATGTCAAAAAACATGTCTTTTGAATTTCGGGTAGTTTGGGTAGTTATGCAACTGACTCCTTTAGTTGTAACTACTTTGTATTCTCCCCTAACTCTTCCTTAAGAATATAAATAGAGGTAGGGAGGTCCATGAGAGGAGACTTGAATCTTTGCATTGTTATGCTGGAGGATTTGGAGCTCTCTTTGCCCACACCTTTTCCCTGGTGATCATCCCCTTGTGTTGCAGAGCTTGGAGTCTAAGTTCCTTGGAGAAGAGAAGCAGCAGAACTAGATCAAGGTTTCATGAGGTGCTGAACTTGAAGACAAGGTATACTTGTACTTGTTTTCAAGATTAATAAAGATGTGATGTCCTTCTTCTTCCCAAATCATTGTTCAATGTGTGATTGAATCTCTGTTTATGATCATATTATGATGTTAATCAGATTATTATTTCATGTTTATTTGATTATCATTTGTTTATATGTGGTCATATTGGTTTGAGGAAGGTATAACTTGTTTTGCAAGTCTCTTAGAGCAAGAGGAGCAAGAGGTGCAAGAAGAGGATCGAAGGGATGCTTGGATCAACCTTCATTTGGCTAAGGTATGAACCATTCCAATCTCTGAAACTCACTTATATATGCTTGCTGAACATTGTACATATCTATTTCAACCCCAGTATGTTGATGGCCTCTTAAACCCTAGCCATAGGCTACTTTCCTTTACAACAGAACTGGCGACTCCGCTGGGGAGAGCCTTGTATGTTTAGGGTTTCTCTTTATTTCTTTTAGTCTTTTGCATTGTTTTAGGTCCTTGTTGCCACTTAGGAACACTTTATAATTCTAATAGAACACCTCCCCTACCTCCCTAAGGCATTGTTTGACCTTTTTTGGGATTTTTTCCACCCATACGCGACTTACAGACTGAACAGTCGTGTGTCTGGTTTGGTACACGTGACTCTCTATATTTCCAACCCACATATGATACGCAACTTGTGAATGTACAACCCACATTTTCTTGTACATGCGACTTGCTGTATTATCAACCCGCGTATGACACACGACCTGTCAGTAGTGAAACTCGCGTATGCCCCTTTAAACAGTGTTTTTTCCTCTTTTTTGGTTTTTATTCTATTTGAAGGTTGTTAGGTAGGTATTTTGGTGTCCTCTATAGGTGCATGACTCTAGGGATTTAGTGTCATCCCTTTTGGTTGTTCTTTATCTATGTGGTAAGACTTTTTATAGCATTAGGGTTTGTTCTTTGCTCTTTCCCCCCACCTCATTTGCTTGGCATGATTTTTGGCTTATGTTTCTAGTAAGCCTCTGTTAGTGATCTTTGTCTAAGTTTAGAAGCTTGTTGGTGTTGGTTTCCTTCTTGTTTTGTTGGTTAAATTCACCATGCCAAAATAGTTGACTTGTTTTTTATGCAAGCATTCCTTCCAGGTAGGGTTTATACTGACTTTAGTTCATTCTAGAGTTTGTTTGGTGGTTGTATAGCAGAGTTCCTTTTGCTTTGTTCTTGTTATCTGCATACTTTTGTTTGTAGGTAGTTTTTCTTTTGCATTTATAAAAGAAAAATAAAAAGAACATAGACTTGTTTTTGCTGCTTTCCCCCCCACCTCCTTCTTTGGCTTGACCTTGTTGGACAAGGTACTGAGCAACCTCTGTTTGTAGGTTTAGATTGATACTTGGGACTTCTTGACCTTTGTTTATGTTAGTATTATTGCTCAGTCTCTTCATTCCAAATGTGTTGGCTTGTTTACCTTTGTAAGCCTTCCTTTCAAGAGAGGTTGATATCCAACTCTAGGGAAACTAGGCTTTGTTTGTGGGGTGTAGAGTAGTTGTCTATTTGCTTTGCTTACAGTACTTTCTTGCATTAGTTGATAGGATGATTTCTCTTTTGCATTTATAAAAGAAAAATACAAAAACACATGTTTGCTTTATATGCATGTAGATTAGGTTTTTAGTCTAGATTGTATAGCATATCATTGTTTTAGAAAAAATAAAAATCAAAAGAAATTGTTCTTTTGTGGCTTTCAAGTTTCTATTTGAAAAATAAAGAGAATGCTTTTTTCTTTTTGATTTTCATTTCTCTTTTCTTAGTTGTTTTGTTTCAACTTTGAGTCAAAACACCACATAAGTTTCACGCCATTTACCCTCTGGCTAAAAACAACCCTAAAAATAAACGATATAATTTTAAAATTATTAGTAAGTTTTATTTTATAGGGTCATACACCAACTAGATTAGGCTAGACTTGTGGGATAGAGAGTTTCACTCTCCACAAGTATAAAATTTCAGACATAGTTGGCCAATCACTAGGTAAACCCTTTTCTACATTGATTGTATCTGGGAAGCTCCTCTCAAACGAGAGTTAAGCACGAGGCCGTGTGGAGACTTGGACTGAGGAGATAACCCTCCGATTCCTTGTCAAAGCGTAGACCAAGGTTTTTGTGCATCTGGGGATTCTGTCTTAGACATGGTTTCAGGATTTGCTACCCTACCCATGCATACGAACCAGGCTTGCGACTGTCCCCACAGACTGTCAATATAGTTAAGGTAGCCTTTAGTCTCTTTGACATCTAGGGTTCATACACAGGTACACCGGAAGGCTATTTCTGGTTGACCTTGGATGGACTTGGAGGGTAACCCCACTTGTGCCTAAGAACATCTATAGGGACACCAAGTAACTTTCTATCAGCTTTCTTTTGGAAAGTGTATCTTATACATGTTTGTCTGTTTGTCTTTAGGAATTTTTTAGAGAGTGTTGTGTGGTTTGTCTATACTTAGTGTGCCTTTAGGTGTGTGCTTTGTAATTTTGGTTTCCTATCAACCCCAGACTTTGTCTCCTATTTTGAAACTATGCCTAACACCCCTTCGAACACCAACCAAGAGATCCCCATGCTGGGAACTCCTTGTACTACTCCCCTCACAGGGAATGTTGGTGTTCCCTTGATGGCCACCTTGAATCTACCTGGATTCACCCTAGGGCTATCGGTGTGGTTGTTTTCCACTCCAACCATCCTGAATACTCCTGATGCTTCTCAAGTAAGCTCCTTATATCAAGGGCATCAAAACACTACTTCCCCTTCACCTGTAGTTGATTCTCCTCCTCCTTCTACCTCATGCAGTGAAAGTATTGATACTAGTAACTGACAGTCTAAAAGGAGTAAAATAAGGAGGAATAGGAAGAAGGAACATAAGAAAGGGGGCACCCGTTCAACCTCTACAAGTCAAGTTGAACCTCACCACCCAGCCTCTGTAGTTCATGCTGGGGGCACCTATCCAACCTCTGCAAGTCATGTTGGATCTAAGCACTCAACCTCTGCAAGTCAAGTTGATATTCACCATCCAGCCTCTATTGATCATGCTGGTGGGATCCTTCCAACCTTTCCAGGTCATGTCGGATCCAGTCACTCAGCCTTTGTAGGTCATGCTGAAGACACCCGTTCAACCTCTGTTGTTCAAGTTGAACCTCCCCATCCAACCTCTGTAATTCATGTTGGATCCGTCCATGAAATTCATGAAGTTCATGCTGGGGGCACACACTCAACTGCTACAAAGCATGTTGATCCTAACCATTCAGCCTTTGTTGTTCATGCTGGTGGTGCCCTTCCAACCTCTGCAGGTCATGTTGGACCGAGTCTCTCAACCTCTGCAAGTGATGCTGGGGGCAGTCTCTCAGCCTCTGTGATTCATGCTGAAGACAATCTACCAACCACTGTGAGTCATGTTGACACTGTTGAAAAGACTACCCGTTCAAAACACAAACCCAAGTTTCCTTGTAAGCTTTGTGAGGGAGACCACCTTACTTATAAATCCCTTCTATCACGAAGGTGCGAAGAGTTTGGTTTCATGGTCATCCCATTTTTGAACATTCTAAAGCTTTTCAACAACCAATCTCTCTTAATCAGGTTGGACCTAGTCACCCAGCCTCTGTAGTTCATGCTGGGGGCAAAATCTCAGCCTCTGTAGGTCATGCTGAGAGAAAATGGTCATCCACTGCTAGTCATGTTGACACCATTGAGAAAATTGGTCGTTCAAAGTGAAAACTTAAGTTCCCTTGTAAGCTATGTGAGGGAGATCATCTTACTCACCAATGCCCTGCTATTGCAAAGGTGCAAAGAGTTTGGTCCGAGACTCAAGAATTTCCTTCTCCTGAACAACCTATAGTTTCTCAACAACCTACCCAACCTTTGGTTGATCAAGTGGTCAAACCAATCGCAAATTTGGTCGATCCCACTCTTCTTTCAGAGAGTGATCCTGATGTGATTGAACCAATGTCATATTTGGTCAATCCCACTCTCCCTTTGGAGAGTGACTTTCTCGAATCGGTTGAATCGATTCCATTATCGATCAATCCCACTCTTCCTTTGGAGAGTGAAGTGTCTACTAGTCACATTTTCTTCACTACGAGTTCAGAACTTACTAAACAAGGGGGCACTGAACTTGCTTCGAATCAACCCCCACCAAGCTCTCAGATTGCTTCCTTTGATTGGGATATCCTAGTTGAGCCGCGCCTTCCTTCTAATGCACCTTTCCAAATAAAGGTCAAAGTTGAATCATACATGATTGCTTGTTTTATTGTTGATGAAGGAGCCTCAGTTAGTATTTTGTCTGCTCGTGCTTGGCGAGGCATGGGATCTCCCAGCCTTGTATCGACTACTAGTCAGTTACTGGCGTTTGATAGAAGAACTTGTATAGCCTTGGGAATTCTTGCTCAAACACCTGTTACTTTGGGTGGAAAGACCGTCTTAGTTGACTTCATGGTGATAGAATACCCCTTTGACTTCAATATGCTCCTTGGACGTGATTATGTCTATGCCATGTAAGCTGTGGTGTCAACATTTTTTCGTATGATGTACTTTAATCATGGTGAATAAATTGTCACTATCGATCAGTTGGACTTTCTAGATCCTTCTCCTGACCCAACTAGAGACTAGGTCTTTCCTTTATTGATTCCCAGTGTTTCTATAGACACTACCCCGCCACAGGTGAGCTATGTGGCCTCATGTATGTTGCGTTCAATTGCTACTGAGAAGCAGCCTTTGTTTTCATGCTTACCTTCTTAGGACTTGGTCCCAGCAGTTGAATAGGTGAGTCATCCTATACAGACTATGGAGCATGCTCTCCACTCTGTCGATCCATTTGAAAGTTTAGACATGTGTTCTATCTCGAATGATCTCC
This sequence comes from Pseudotsuga menziesii, assembly GCA_001517045.1. Classification (NCBI taxonomy): domain Eukaryota; kingdom Viridiplantae; phylum Streptophyta; class Pinopsida; order Pinales; family Pinaceae; genus Pseudotsuga; species Pseudotsuga menziesii. The sequence goes on along the minus strand of LPNX010362759.1, from coordinate 209,701 downwards.
TTCCTTCGGATGAAGTCTTCCTCGAGTCTTTCATACAATCTGACCTTCTTTTGGATGTTGGTTCAGTTGTGACTAAGTCTGACCTTGATTTGCTTAGTAAGCCTGATTTTCCCATGGATCAGTCTTCTTATGTTGGTCTTGTTGAGTCTTTTGACTCTTTCTTTGAACAACAAGTCAGTGATCCTGATGAGATTGATTTTTCTTATGAATTTTTCAACTCCTATGATACTAAGTTTGTTTCTGCAGACTCTATCTCCCTTGTTGATTTTTTCTCTCCTTCTAAGGTCGATATTATTGATTATAAACCCTCATATCTTGGCACTATAGAGTCCTATTTTGTTGATTCTTCCTTGACTACATCTTTTGTAGAAGATAGCAAAGCCACATGTGTTTCTGCCAAAGTGACCCGCATCGGATCATTTCTTTTGAATATGATCCTGATGTTGTTGTTTCTTGGAGACAGGATTCTTAGTTGGATTGACAACTATTTACTGGCCTCGCCTTGGCATTCAAGTTGTAATTGCATTTGCATGTGACCTGCTCGCGTTTATGAGCCTGATATCGGTTTTCACACTTTTAGCTCATTGTCTAAGCCCTCATCTTTGTTCTCATCATTGCGAAGCCTTGTATCATTTTGCCTTTGCAACTTCACACCTTTTACCTTGAGGAAACATTCCCTGAGTGTCCTTATCTTGCTCGCTTTCCTTGCATTATGCATAGGTTTGTTCCTTGCGCTTGGAACTAGTTTCGCCTATCTATGACACTCGTCTCCTCGCATTTAGAGCATTCTTTTTGCTCTCCTCCGAGCTCGTTAAAAACAGTAAGGAGGCCACGAGTTGACTTTTCTAGACTCGTTAAAACTTCACGGGAAAGATATTGAGTTTCTTTAGGCCCAGGTCTAACTCCTCAAAATAGACTTGACTATCGAGTAAACTTGTCCATTCAGGCTCGTTAAGAATATGTGAATGGGCATCCACATTGGTGGTAGGTTATCTCTTTCTCGGACCATGTGGAATAATACGAAAAAGGAACACTCTCTTTTCTTCAGAATTGAGAAGAGTATTCTCAGGAATAGGTTTATCTCTTTTCCGGACCTGAGGTACTAAACTTATGGAAAAGGAACCCCTGGTATGAGCTTAGTTTTCTCTTTTTCGTGCTCTGGACCAAAACATGAAAAAGATTATGAGTGTACTTTATGTCTTTGTCATGCTCGTTAAACCCTAAAGAACAAAGAATCGAGTTTATTGTTGTAAGCCCCATTTATCGTAATCAAATGGATCTTTTCGAGTGATCTTTCCTTCCTTCACACTCGTAAAGCTCAGGCTATATGTTGTTTTTGAAGGAGCGTTGGGTAGGTGGTAATTTAACCTTTTTCGGACCTTCCTAACTAAATACGAAAAAGGTGCACCTTACTTCTTCAGAATCTAAGAGAGTTCTTATGTGTTTTTTTTTATACTTTTCCGGCCTCAGGAGACTAAATTGGACGAAAAAGCACCCCCCTGGAGTCTTCTTTGGAGTTTTCAGACTCTCTAAACTATGAAAACATCATTGAGCATGTACTAGTTCGGGCTCATAAAATCCACAAATCAATGCTTTATCAAGCATTCTTATTTATTTTTTTCGAGCTTTCCAAAAATGAAGATGGTCCCGAGTTTGCTTTCTTGGACTTGTTAAACCTTTACAAGAAAGAGGTGAAGGGAAGTTCATTCACATGTTTTTTACATCATTGCAGCAAGTCTTGTTTCCTTGAACAAAGCACCGGTTTTGAGTCTATCAACAGTTGGGTCCTAGTATTTTGACCTTATCTTGATATTGAGTTTCTTACTCCTCCATTTGGTTTCTTTTGCAATTATATGGGGAATTCATGAATGTCTCCTACATTGCAGATTTGTGTCATTGGTTATTTCGTGTCAAAAGCTGCCTAAGTCACTTTTGTGTTGTGCTCACTTTTCAAGAATTAAACCTTTGTCAGCCATTCTGCAGTTGTCTTGACCTTTTGTGTTGGCCATTCCCTGGTATCAGTTCATTACATCATGGCTTCGACGGTCCTTGTCATGAAATTCAGTACTAATTCTAGATCCAATTAGTCTTTGACTTACCTCGTGTTGGATGATGAAGGATGCCTTAATGCATTCCTTCCAACGGATCTATTCCTATTGACTGCAACACATATTGCTCTGGGAATGAGATTTAGAGTTTTATGACAGTACCTTGGGGATTGTAGTCATCAGTGGCAATTTACCTCACTATTGGGTAGTGGGAATACCTTAATGTCTCCTACTCAATGGATTCTTCAAGTGTTCGACTTCAAGTCCTTGTATTCACACTTGTTAGAATGTACTAGGTACCTTGGGAACCATTTTCATTAATGGTGGTTTCCCTCGTGTTTGTGAACAGTTCTCATTATTGGCCGGTAATCAAACGGTTTCCTCCATGTTCGACTTCAACTCCTTTATTCGCACGGTTAGGATTCGTACCTTTTGGGTGGTTTGGATTGAAGACCTTGGGCTGACAATAGCATTATCAATTTTTGCTATTGCTCGAGTTGCGCAAGACCGTGTTACACTTTATATGACATTTTGCTGAGATATAGATCCACCTTGTATTTTTGTGGCTATGATCGATTGTTGAGCATGGATCCACCTTGTTCATTTGTGGCCATGGCTCCTTTAGATTTTATATGGAGCCTTTTTGCATATTGAGCAACCATGATAGTTTCATCAGTTATACATATGTTGGATCTGCCTATATCTTTATGGCGATTTTTTGTATATGGACTTGTATGTCCCAGAGATCAATTTTTTTCTGACATTTATCTCTCTTTCAGATACCTTTATTCGAGCCTTTCGATATTGGATTCTCTACTCTCTCCATACTCAGTTGTTTCCTTTATAATGTATTTCAGCTATCATCTTCCCCTCTAACCTCACACATTAGGGGGCATCTATTATAGCTCAAAATGACACATCTCTGCCTGTGACCACTTTCCTATGTTTTCGTCGCATGTTGACACTTCCATGACGACACTTCATGAAAAGTCACTGAAAAAACACCTAACTTAGAGGACCCATATATTGCGTTCTATAACTCCATTTGACCTCATCTATACACCTTTGGAAATATATTTCTGTTAGCTAAAACTTTCCAAAAGACACCAAAGTCTAAAAATTCCCATAAATACCCTAAAAATGAATTTTTTGTGTGTATGCGAATTTCCCTTAAGGAAACCCACGTACGTATGCGACTTGCTCTATATAATACCTACATACGTACGTGAGTTGCTATATATAATAGTTTCATATGCCTTATATACGTAACTTTATGTATTGGCAACCCACGTATGCCTCCTTGTGTACGTGACTGTTGTTTCTGCAAACCCGCGTACGCCTTTAAAAAATGTCAAAAAACACATCTTTTGAATTTCAGGTAGTTTGGGTAGTTATGCAACTGAATCCTTCAGTTGTAACTACTTTGTATTCACCCCTAACTCTTCCTTAAGCATATAAATAGAGGTAGGGAGTTCCATGAGAGGAGACTTGAATCTTTGCATTGTTATGCTGGAGGATTTGGAGCTCTCTTTGCCCACACCTTTGCCCTAGAGATCATCCCCTTGTGTTGCAGAGCTTGGAGGCTGAGTTCCTTGAAGAAGAGAAGCAGCAGAACCAGATCAAGGTTTCATGAGGTGCCAAACTTGAAGAGAAGGTATACTTGTACTTGTTTTCAAGATTAATAAAGATGTGATGTCCTTCTTCTTCCCAAATCATTGTTCAATGTGTGATTGAATCTCTGTTTATGATCATATTATGATGTTAATCAGATTATTATTTCATGTTTATTTGATTATATTTTGTTTATATGTGGTCATATTGGTTTGAGGAAGGTATAACTTGTTTTGTAGGTCTCTTGGAGCAACAGAAGCAAGAGGAGCAAGAAGAGGATTGAAGGGCTGCTTGGATCAACCTTCGTTTGGCTAAGGTATGAACCATTCCAATCTCTAAAACTTGCTTATATATGCTTGCTGAACATTGTGCATCTCTCTTTCAACCCCGGTATGTTGATGGCCTCTTAAACCCTAGTCATAGGATACTTTCCTTTACAACACTTGTATATCTTATGTATTGTACCCCGATGTTTCTATCGGGAAGTATATGTAATGTAATTGATTCATGTCATTCCCTGATGTTTCGATTGAGAAAATAGAAATTTCTTTGCATCTCCACAAATAATTTGCTTCAATTTCATTCAAGGGAACAAGTATGAAGTAAACTCTAATTATAAGCAAGTTCATTATTATGAAGTTGTGGTTTTAGATATACCTATGGATGAGATTAAAATCATCTATGAATTTATACCACCATCTCAATTCTAGAGCGACTTCTTTACCACACTTATACAACATTTTCCAAGGGTGTCTTAAATATCATATACTTTGGGTTGTCGTCTACTTCCAACCTCCTTGATATAATAAGAACTGTAGAAGTACCAGATTCGCCATTTGGCATGTATATCTATATTGAAAGACAATAATAGAGATGAGAAAGCTTATAAAATATTTTATCCCTTAAGGTGACACAATTGATCTTAGACTCTATATTAGTTCTAAAGGGAAATTGAGTTCGAAGGTGAATCATGGCGTATGATATTGACCTTTACTTGATCAAGTATGAGAAAATCTAGAACTAAGGGAAACAACAGGGCATTAATGGCAGCCACAAGAGGTTTTCATTTGGCCCGTGGATCCATTGGCTCATGGATCCTTTTCCATTATTTATAGCCCAATTCTTTTCTTCCCAATTTGTTGGAATTTGAACTGACACATGAAATCATTGAAGAAAAGTGTTAAGGCTCAAATAAAAAATGAATGGGCTCTATATCCTTGTGAACTTAGCAATTGGATTCTTCGATTTTTTATTAATGAATAAAATGTGAGGAAGGCAAGATCAATCATATTTTCCTCGATTATTTTTGCAAAATGTACATGCAACAAAGCTATGTTGCTGATACTAATTATAATTTTTTGGTACAATTTACCTTGATTTGTGGAGCTTGGCATTGTCTTCTTTTGCTTTATCTTTCAAAGCATCTTTCAACATACTACAAATATTTTTCTATTGCAATAATTTCATGTTAGGACCCATCAAATAAATATTTGCATGTTTATGAAAATAACAAAATGAAGCTAAAAAAATACAGTTTCAGTAGTTTGTCTCAATGAATAAAAACAACAATAATAATGAACATTTTTAATTTAACAATGTAAATTACAATAATATTAAAGTAAATTAATTGGTAATAAGAGATCACCTGAGGAAACATGGAGAACCACAACACTACGTATATAAGGCCAACAATCACATCAAAATGCCAATTTTTCCTCTGAAATATGAAAATGTTTCCCAAGGTTATATGTAACAAGTTTCAATGGACGATTCAAATAGAAAAAGTAAAATTTAAACACTACAATTATAGAAATAAATTTTTTTAATGTATAATTCCTTACCATTCATTGAGCTCATCTATGTTTCGAGAATAATTTAATATTCTCTATTAAACAGGACCAACCACGTGAAGGTGGAAACTCTTATGGCCCCTCCGCCCCCTCACATCACTCTCAATTCCCCAAACCCAATGCATCTACTTGCAAATAAAAATTTAGTGCAAATTCATTCATTCAATAGCTGAAAAAAACATTCATTAAACCATTCATTAAATCATTCATTAAACCATTCATTCATTCAATAGCCGATAAAACCATTCATTCATTAAATAGTGGAAAAAACCATGCACAACATTGTATAATTAAAAAGAATTACTCAAAATTTATTCAGTCACTTCTTTTTTACTTTTCTTCTCTTTAAAAAATGAGCAAGAAACGCATCTTCTAGAATTTGTTGTTCCGTTCCTGGTGCTTCATCAACTTGTCCTGATGTCTCCTTAGTAGATTGCTCACCACATGGATCTTACGACAAGGGGCTTAGAATTGCTACAATAATGTAAAAATGTTGCACTAATTTATTTTTGTTTTATAATTACAAGTATTTCATTTAAAAAAAACATTACAAAGGTGTTTTTTACTTGGCATGGGCACATCATGTTCTTCATTATCCTGTCTAGGCTCAACCTGTACAGTGTGACCATCTACATGCTCTACAGTTGAAATATAGAGAATTACAATTAATGTTTACCATCTGCAATTATCTATACAAAATAGTGACATATTAATAAATTCATTACCAGGAATCAAAGCATGATCTTCGACTGGTTGGTGTACATCATCGACATTAAGGGGATCATTTCTTTCCTACTCAAAACAGAATAAATATTTTATGTTAATTTTTTATAATGAATATATTACATGACAATTAATAGATTTTCATTAAACTATATAGATTTTATATACATGGGCACCAGATGGATCACCATAAGACTTTGTATGCCCAGACAAGCTTTTTTGGTGTTCAAAAATAGCTTTAAAGCCATGTTGGAAGCCAAGATTCAAGTCTTCCTAAGTGGGAACCTCAATCGGTCGGCCTGCATATTTGCATAACGTCATTAATTTTACATTTTGCACTAGATTAAAATGAAAATAATTTTCTATTTATTATTTGAATGCAGTATCGGGTTTTTGATACTTACAATTCGTGTCACCAAATTCGAATAACCACCAGGCCCAAGCTTGTGCTAACCAATTTTATCTAGTCTTTCCTTTGTGTCCTTTGATGTGTCTGGAAACCTAATCAAGTGTTGAATTACATTAGATGTTCCAAATTCGATATAAAAATTAATAATAATAAGTCTTACCATTACATTGTGGAAAGTATTCCATACTTCCCTGTTCCTAGTGGTATCTTTCCTACTTTTCTCGGAGCCCTCTCTTTTCAATCTTCCACTAGGGATTTCCACTCGCTTGATGGAATCATTAGAGGACACTCATACCTAGGGTTCTTTTCTAGGTGAACCCTATATTGGTCTCAGACAATCTTCATATGTTTTCCAACCTTCTTTAGGACCTTTGATTTATCGAAGGTATCTTTGTCGAACAGGCCAATCAACTGATTAGTCAGCTCATCCTTTAAATATTTTTTCTGTCTATCCCACCTTGTGCGGATGGTGGGCATGAAGATCTCCAAGGTCAAATAATTTAGATTTTATAAAAAACATCATTTCATGCAAAACAATCATGCCATAATTAGTTTATAAAAGGTTTTTATCGGTATTTATTACAATCAAATTATAAAAACTAATTTGAACAATATATAATTACCTGAAATCTTCTCTATCTTTATTGGAACGAGTTCCTTGTTCACCAAAAATGTTGTCACTATTGAACCTGTGCTAGTGACACAAGAAGATCCAGGAAATGCTACTTCAACATCAGCATTACTATCAGGCTTTTCCTCCACCCCTTCTTCTACACGATCTAGTGTGCGTTGGTTAGCAGAGGATGCACCCTCTGCTGGCCTCTGGGGTGTCATGGAACATGTTTCCAACTATTTAGTCAAAAATACAGGTGCAATAATTGGTGTACGTGGAGTGGTTTGCTCACTATGCCCAACACCGCCTTCACCACTAGTGTGTGGTCGCATAAAATCTTGTAAATACAAACCATTCAATTATAAGTTCACTATCATATAAAATTAAAATTATAAAGTTCTAAATGAATTCATATTATGATTGCGCAACTTACTTTCAAGGACTGAGATATCTGCATCAACACTTGAACCTTTGGTTTAATCTTGTCTGTCTGCGGAATTATGAATAGCAGACGAAGCATATCCGCATGAATTTGTTTCAAGGTATTCTCTAGCAGCTTCATCGGGTCTAGAGAAGAACCAATGTCAGCATCATTCAACAACTCATTCACATCAAAATAAATGGCATGTTGTGTTGTTGTTTCATAAACCGAATCATTTGTCTGCAATAAAAATATATAAAACATTACTTACGTGTTGAAGCAATAGTCTGAGCAAAAAATTATATTAACAAAAAATATATATCATGATAGATTCCTAGAATTACATCTAGGTTTACCTGATTCCTGGATGACGGTGTGGTCTGATCAACAACTGGGGACTTTCCCCGATTATACACCTGCAAAAAAAGTAGACAACATTATCATAATGAACGCAATTATAAAAACGAAAAAATACATAACAAAATAAACAATATGCTACATTTTATATATGTGTACAATTTTGAAGTATTTAAATTGTAGAATTACATTCAGGTTTACCTGTTTCCCCGAGGTTGCAGTCATCTGATCAACAGCTGGGTGGCTTCCCCGATCAACACTCTCCATGAAATATAGATAAGATTATATAAACCAAACGAATATACAATTGAAAAAACATAACAACAGAACTATTTGTACATATTAAATTTGTACAATGGAATCGATGTATACCTGTCGCCTCGAGGCCGGTCTAGTAACATCTACTATGAGGGAGGTGCCATTGACAGAACCCTGCATCAAAAACATACTAAAAATTACCTAACGAAACCAAAATACTCACTAAAAAAATTTAATAACATAACATTTTGACGTATACCTATTTCCTTGAGGATGGTGTACTCCTCTCACCAACTGCTGGGGTGATGCATCCCCGATCACCTCCCTGTGAAGTCAACATAGAAAATTTAATAAAAAAATTATAATTATCTACTAATGAAATATCCTAAAGATGTTAAAATAATTAATAAAAGGTTGAGTAAATTGTTGAATGTACTGCATCCATACTAACCGTGTTTGTATCTACTCGATTCAAATTGTAATTAATAAGCAACTATTCCCTAGCAGATATTGATTTAATGGTGCATAAAAATACACGGTTTCTTCCATGCCCCTCAAATATGTAGTTGGGTTGCTTAAGTGTAGACCCTAGTTGTGTACTCTTTACAAACCCCACAATATTCTCAGTTGTCTTTGGCCTTCCGTCAATGTACAACGTTGCTCCTTTATTTTGATATTTGTCTTTTAGTTGTAAATAAGTTGCTGACAAGCCATATCTACACATATTTCATGTATATTGGACCAGGCGCATCCAATCATTGTAGTTGTAAGAGGGTCCAACATACTCCATCAATTTTGCACATCTGTCATAACTAGCCTTTATGCCATCCATGCAAAACAACCACAATCCATGTAATGATGGTGGTGCAATTCTATATATCTTCTCATTCACTAGATGTTTGTACCTTAATGGCACCTCGATGTCTCATATTCTCAGTCTCATCATCATAGGAACATGCCCCCCCTCCTACGAGAAAATGTTCCATGCGTTTATTGAATTTTCTTCTGATCTTCTGAAATCTAATTGATCTATCCCTTGTAGACCTACTATATGTCTCACTTTCCTCCAACCTTCCTAAACTCCCCTCGTTCAAGGAATACATGTCTAAAAAATACCTTTTTGGTTCTACCTACACCATGGCTGGAAAAAAGTTGGCGAATAAGAGCAAAATACCAGCAAAAACTTGGATAGACTTATAATCATGACATAATAGTGATATCAGTATATTAAATAATATAAATAATTGCCTAGTATAACAGTTCATCACATAGTCCTTTAACTCGAGATAGATATCAAGTAGTTCCATAGCTAATGCTTCAGCCAATTTATCTCAAAATACAAACTACGTTTTTGACAAAATTTGTAGGTGTAGCTTTTTTAATTTATTTTGTTTCCTCACCAAAAAATATTAAAGACCTAGTTTACAGATCTCAATATATATACTAAAATCATTTGCTAAGATTTTCTAACTTTTTTTTTCGGAAGAAAAATAGGTGTTCCATGATATTCAATAGTGAATCAAAGGTAACTTGTACATAGTCCTAACAATAAGTCATTCCAGATGCGAGTGGAGATAAGTATCAAAAAATTTCCCAAGGGGAGGGATTAAACCCACAATCCCAAGATGACTGAAGTAGCAATACCACAAGGAGAACATAAGGATCCCAAACAACTTATCCAAAGAGGCATCGAGGGTGGAGAAAACACACCCCCGGGGGATGAAAACAAACTGTATATCCCCAGCTAAAACAAGAAAGATGCTAATGTATCCCATAGTCGAAAGAACCAAAAAATACTACACCACATAAATAAAAAATCTCTTAAAATAGTTGTATCATTCCTTCCTCAATGATTTATCCTTCTAAAAGTTACGAGAAGGAGAGGAGGCCAGCCTTCATATTCAATGCTTCCTTGGATAAACGGTCTGCACTCATATTGTGCTCTATGTAAACATGCCTAAAGTCATAAACCATGAATTGAATTCATTATTAGTATAGCATATATGTCATATTTAATGGATATCCGATGACAAATTTCACTACATATATGTTGGTAATCTGATCCTTCATAGAGATCGGATAACCAACGAATTGATATCATTATCTTGAGGGCTTATAAGCATGGAATTTTAGTGACATCAATCTTTTGAGAAACAGATTTGATAGACTTATAACCATGACATCATAGTGATATCATTATCTTGAAGAATATCAATAATTCCCTAGTTTAATAGTACATCGCATAGTCTTGTAACACAAGATAGATATCAAGTGGTTCCATAGAAAATGCTTCAGCCAATTTATCTCAAAATACAAACTAGGTTTTTGTCAAATTTTGTAGGTTTAGATTTTTTAATTCATTTTGTTTCCTCACCAAAAATATTAAAGACCCAGTTTACGAATCTCATTACAACAAAGCTGGTCACAATTAGATTGGATCTAGCCATGGTAGCTTAGATTGCCTAGAAATGTTATCAGATGGATGTAAAGAGTGCCTACCTTGATGGATATTTAGGAGGAGGTGTATGTGTATCAATATTCAGATACAAAGTTTCCAAGATGCACATAAATAATATCTAATGTGCAGGTTTGCAAATGATCTTTACAAGTTAAACAAAGCCCCAAGGGAATAATACATTAAATTTTATAAATATCTCACAAGATCTAGATTCAGAAGAAGTCCTTATGGTCTAAATATTGATGTCAAAAGCTCAAGTTAGGGCATATGTATTTTAGTGGTATATGCAGAATATTTTATCATCAAAAGGAGTGAAGCCAATGCAATTCGAGAGATAAAATCTCAATCATGTAACTTTCTTTTGACACAAGTAATGTTAGCCTCTTGATTTTTGCTTAGGTGTAGAATTTTGGCATTCTTATATATGGTCATGTCTTCAAAAAAATTTCCAAGGTAAATATCCTAGCACAAATCCTTGGTCACTTTCCCTTTTTTAGGAAGGAACCAGCATGTTACTTATGGAAAGTGTGTAGGGGAGATTAAAACTCCATCCCACAACCACAACCACTAGATATACATGTAGCCAAGTATTCATTTACTAAACCTTGATTATCATTTTTAATCCAATGCAAAGAAGACACATATGTGGGAAGGATAACCTAGAAAAGTTTATTTCATCTCATTTGCCATCGTTATTGCATGATGCAACATGTAGTAGTAAATTTTGTTTTTTTAATATGCCACTCACCCATGGAAAGCACACTACAACAAAAACTGGATTTAGCGTCTCTTTTTGCATCCTTTTTTGTGTCTACACCATCTTTCAGTATATTTTTCTTCATTGTTTGGACAAAATGGTGCAATTTCACAGGTTGGTGCTATTTTAGGCATTTTTTGCGTCCTTTTTCTAAATATGGCGCAAATTACGACGTAATTTGCATCGGGTTTTGCACTTGGTTATGCGCCAGGTTTTGCAACAGGTTTTGAGCCTATTTTTGCACCTAATTTTGCGCCTAGTTTGTACATATACTCTTGTTGCGCCCCCTTTTACACCCATGTTTTCCTCGAATTTTACACCCTTGTTTTCATCCACTTCTGCATCCTTTTTTACATCCACTTCTGCTTCTTTTTTTGCATCCCTTTTTGTGCCAAGTTTTGCATCAAAGTTTACATCCTATTTTGAGTCTAGTTTTGCATCTCATTTTGTTTCAACCATTTTTGCATCCACTTTTGCCTCCATTTTTTCGTCCACTTTTTCACCCATGTTTTCATCCCTTTTTGCATCCCATTTTGCATCCATGTTTACATCTTTTTTTGCATCTACTATTGCATCCACTTTTACATCCACTTTTGTCGCGTCCCAATTCACACCCATTTTTGCGCTTACTTTTACACCCACTTTTGCTTCAACTTTTGCATCCACGTTTGCATCTTTTTTTGCATCCAATTTTACATCAGTTATTCCATCCCTTTATGCATCCATTTTTGCATTGGGGGTTTTACGACTACTTTTGCATCTACTTTTGTTGCATCCATTTTCGCATCCAAATTTGTATCCAATTTTACATCCATGGTTGTATTCACTTTTGCGCCAATTTTTTCATCATGTTTTGCTTCCATGATTGCATCATTTTTTGCATCCACTTTTGCGTCACCTTTTGCATCCATTTTTGGTGCACCCCATTATGCGCCCAATTTTGCGCCTACTTTTGTTGCATCCATGTTTGCATCCTTTTTTGCATCCATGTTTTTATCCACTTTTGCATCCAGTTTTACACCCAAATGTTGAAGATGAAAATGAGGATAATGATTATGATATTGAGGATGGTTATGATGATGATGATAATGTTGTTGATAATGAGGAGAACAATGAAAATGATGATGATGATGACGATTATGATGATGAGGATGAGGATGAGGATGAGGATAATGGAAATGACAACATTGCTGATGATTATGATGGCAATGAAATGAATGATGATTATGGTGATGATGACAATGACAATGATGATTAATACAATGAGAATGATGATGTTGATCATCTTAAAAAAGAAGTTGTTATTTGTCATGCATAAATCATGTGTGTCCTCCATGACCCTTTTCCACTAATCACATATTTTGGGTAGATGCTATTTCTTATGCCAAAGGTAATGATGAATAACTGATGAAAATTTCAATAATCATGATGATGTCAAGGACAATGGTGATGATGATGACATGGATGATGATTATGCCGATGATGATGACTATTGTGATAATCATGATGACAATGAAAAATATGACGATGATGATCATGATCATCATCGTTTCCATCATCGTCATCATCAAAAACATCATCACTGTCATTGTCATCCAGTTCATCGTCGTCGTCATTTAAAGCATATGGGATATGTTTACCATTTAAAGCATGCATAACAAGTGGGATTATTCTAAAACACCCCACCAAAGTACAAAATTCAAACCACAAGGGAAACATAATATTGAAATTGTTTCAATTTTCTTTCTCCCAACAAAACATGCTTCATTTTAGGGAATTATGTTAAAATACATACATTCATAGTCCATCCATACTAACTTCTAATAAATGTAAATATAATACTTAACCGAATTTATAAAATAGGTAAATATTTTATAAACACCCTTATGATATATAAACTTCTTTCACCTTAATAATAGTAAAATATGTAAATATAATAATAATATATAATTAATATAAATATGTTACTATAGTTCATATGTTAAAAGATTTAATATAAATAAATATGTATAGTTCATATGTTATGTGATTTATTATAATTAAATATATACACATATTATTTACTTATACATTATACAAATTAAAATATAGATAAAAACCTATGAAATTTCATAGGGAGGCAAAGCAAAACATGAAGAATTTTTCAAATATAGATCTATGTACAACTACCCATTTCCCAAAGGGGCTTCTGCTAAATCAATATATGGATTCGAGGTTATGAGTATCAATTTGGTCTATCTAGTACGTCCTCAATTCGGCCATGAGAGGATTTAATATTATTCCACCAATGAGGACTTCTCAGGGCACCCAGTTGGCAACATGGGTGTCTTGATTCTCAGGCCAGGTCGTTCAAAGCCTGGTTTTTCGGGATGGATCTAAGTAAACTAGGAGCTCTACTATTGTTGATGCCTCTACTGTCTCTTTCTTAGATGTTTCTCTCTCAGATACTATATAATATATACCTATAATGGTGGTTCTACTGATGCTAGGTCACCAAAATTTAGATCGCTATCTCGCGATTGGATTTTGTATTACTACAGATTGGCATTTACAACTATGTTTTATGAGACAGATTCACACAGATGGACTAATTAGGAATAGCCAGGATAAGACCCAACCAGGAGACCTAATCTGAGTAGCCATACCTCAAACTCTACGAGGGTACATAAATTATAGGGACAAGGGGCCAAATCCATACGATCGTTGGATTCTGAGAACAAACTGCGTGAGCCTACTCTATTATAGGGAATAACAGATCGGGCGCGCAACACTACAAATCTTTGGCTTTATAACAAGTGGGTCTCAAACCGCCTATATCTCAAGTACTATTCATGATAATTCTTTCTCATGGAGCCTCGGGATGACCTCCCAGCTTCCAGCTTCCACATTCTGTTAAATAAATCAGTGCATTTTCCTTCAATAGGATCATTGAAGATGGAGAGAATTTGGAATTGAATTAAAATAACGGAGATGGAAAGAATTGGGTATTGAATCAACTCATGTGGCTTATTTATAATTTTATGTCAAGTAGCATGATTTCTAAGAACAAATTAAAAGCATTCTCCATCGTTGTTGTATTTTCCTATTTCTTTGTTACGCCCTGTGTAGAATCTTCTACGACCATATTTTGCTTATAGGCCAAATGAAAATGTTATGGCCTAAGGCTATGTATTTTGACCTTGCCATTGCTTAAGTTACAAAAAATATCCATGGTTAACCAAAATTCATAAAAGAGGTACTATATCTTTCTCACATGCCAATATTCCCTTTATAGGGCTTTGTGGTGGCCTAAGGCCCCACACATAGTTCATGAGCCCTAAGGAAAAATGTTTTGGCCCAATAACTCTTTTCACATCAAATCATGGCCAAGGGACTGAAAGCCATACTTGGTGTGTCAAACCTCAAAATGACTGACATATCTTACTCATTGGCTAAATATTATCTATGTAGTATATAGGTCCTTTGAGGTGGTATAGGGCATCACACATGACCCATGAGCCCCTTACCCTTAGATGTTATGTTTTGAATTGATAATATGGCCCAATCAATGATAATTATTCTTGGTCGCACAAATCTTGAAATGACCATTTCTTGCTTTTAAGCCAAATATTTCCTACATAGAGATGACATTATAGACTAGGGCCCATGACAACACATCAAACATGACGTTATGGTGAAAACATCCATATAGCAATCGATTTCTTTGCTAATTTTCTTAAATATATTTTGTTAAATTTTTACCTTTTTCTTTTTTTCTCATTAGTTAAAAAAATAAAAGAAAATACAACTTTAAGAAGAAGAGATGAAATCCTATGTGGTCGGGAGGGAGGGGATTAAACTCCCTATTGATTATACATAAACACGCCAAAGAAGAAATTATATATCAATGGGAGGGTGGAGATGTTAAATCTTGAGATATAAATGGGTTGGGTCAAGATTGAGTGAACCGTCAAAATTGTTAAACTCCATCACAATATTTGCTTGCAATCACTGTTCCATTCTTTATTCTATCGATTGCATCCAACTGATTCAATCATGAGCCCATTCCTCCATTTTCCAAGGAGCCACGAAAATTTTGGGATTGAAATGCACTATATCTGACTTGATTGGGTATGGGATATTTGTGTATAGATTCCACAATATTTACTAAGTTGTTGTATTTGCAATAAAGGTGTGGAAGTTTTTAAAAACAATTTTAGACTTGGTCATAAGAGTGTCTCTAAAAATGTTGATGTCTCATGGGAATCTCAAAGAAGAAAACTAGGTAGTTTCATTACTAGGAATTCATACAAAACGAAATTATGAAATTTACATCACATGGTCATTTATTTAAGCCAACCTGGCTTGCCACCTGTCATAAAAACCATGCATATCTAAAATTTATAAATAAATGATCATTTTTTAATATGAAACCTATACAAAAAAAATATTATTAAATTACCCTTGTAGTTTATTTTATTGAAAGGTGTAAAACAAGGTAAAAAAGGGTGGAATGTGATGCTCTTAATAATGTGAAAACCAAATAAATACTACCCATCAAAGAAAACCAATAAAACTTTATATTGTATTCATATAAAGTAAATATGTTTACATTATATGACCCTTTCCATATCATAGAATATCCGAATATCCCTAAGAGGCATGGCCAACTTATCCTCCATCGTGAGCCCATTCCTCCATTTTCCAAGGAGCCACTATAAAATATTAATCGATAATTTAACACGTAACCAATTGTTAGAGGCATTAACACTATTGTGGCGTTTGGGAATTAATGGTGTGATGGAAATTGTGGATGAGGAGGACTGGGAGGGTATAATTCTTGTTCAGGGTATGCCAGTCAGGAATAATAATAAGGGTTACCTTTTCTATTTCCATCAGGGTTTTACGACATGGAACCGGCTAAAAGATGAGGAGGAAAAACAGCTGCCTATAAATAATGGAGGCTCCTGCTGCCTGCAGACGATGGAGGCTCAGAGATATTGTGCTCACCAAGGTCAAGGGATTTTCAGCATGGCCCGCCAAGGTACGCCAGTCTATTTTTCATCACCATTTGTTTTCGCTTATTTGATGTATGTGATGCATGTTGTTGTTGTTATTTTCATTTTCCACATCAAATTATATACTTCTTGTGCCCTATTCTAATACTTGATTGTCATCCAAGGGTTTGTGTGAATGTTTACAGATTTTCATACAGTTTCATTTCCACTACACCGATTGCAATGGCTATTGGCAATCTTTTTCGATTTTCCAATATGTGCCGATATTTTCTTCTTAATCCTATAATTGCAAAATCTGGTTGCTGCATGAGGGTTCTCTGAAACCCTACATGAGAAATCAAATCCTATATCAGATATTAGTGTTTAAACCCAAGCGATGGATGCAAGTTTATGTTTTTTGTGTTTAAACCCAAGCAATGGATTCAATTTTTTGTTTTTTAAGGTGGAAATTGCCTTATGTCTAGCTCTAAGAGGATTACAATTGGCCCAAATTTGTCAGGCCCACAAGCGTCATGTTTTTACCAATACGATGGCCCTTAAAAATCTGAATTAGTAATTACAACTATTTTTCATTTGGCTAAGTCCATACTCTTATGTCATAATCACCCAAGACTTGCACCTAGAATTTAACCTGATGAGTAGACTGATATTCCACTGTTGAAATACAACAAAGTAGAAATTTCAAAAGCCTCTGTTAACAGAAGAAGAAAAAAATTGGAAGTGTTAAATGAGATACACAACTAAATTGAGAAACCATCAAATATCAATTGATGGCTCATCTCTGACTTCAAAATTCTGGATCATTTTGAAAAGATATGAAAATGTATTAGTCAATTGACATCTCACAATCATTTCACTTCAATTTCACTTGACAAATCGGTGCATCCTACATAACTAGCAGTAATCTTGGCAATGTTGAGAACCACCTTCAAAATACCTCTCTCTGCACTAGTTCTCCAGGGAGATGAGAGCATCCACAAAATCCAATCAAAATGATCATGATTTCCTTTACAATGATGGGATATAAGGCTGTGGCCTTAATATTCTAAATTAGTAATCATGTATCTCTGGTAGTAAGCGTTCTACAAGGGAAGGGTAGCTGCACAAAAAATTGATTATAAAAATTTAGATAGATCCTAAAAAGTTTTTGGCTCTCACTATAACTGTTCATATTATGCACTCAAAGAACAATCCTGAAAATCCCTAGGTAGTGATAAAGCTGGAAACCTATCTAAATAGCAACAATCTTCAAATCCTAGAACCTACAAACACATACTGTAGAAAAATAATAACAGCAAGTACAAAGATCTTTGCAAATCCAATCATAAACATCTTACCTCCACCTTTTTCATGGTCCAACTCTAGGCCTGATTTTACACAGAGAATTACTTGTAGGGAGTCTTCACTTCAATCCCAACAAGTAAGTATATATAAGCACTTTTCTCTGTTTCTACTCCGCGAAAAAATTAGTAGGTGTCTTAATAATGAAACAGAGGATATAAACTTATTTTTCCATAGCTGCCTGCAATGAAGGATATGTATCAATTAATGGTGATACCAATTAGTATGCCCTAGTTGATTATGATGGATTGTAATTTTAAATATTTTTTCCTTCGTATACCCTCTCCAGTATTTTCTGTAGCCCATGCACTTATTTCATTTATATATATATATATATATATATATATATATATATATATATATATATATACAAACATGCTTGTGTTGTTTGTTGTACTTGTGAGCTTTTGATGCAACTATAGTATACACTTGAATGTGTTTCATATATATACATACACACGCTTGTGTTGTTTACTATACTTGTGAGATTTTGATGTAACTATATTATATACTTGAATTTTCTTTTTGATTGGTATTTAGAACGCATATAAGTTTATTGATTTTTAACTATTTTATGAATCATGATTTACATTCTAGGAAGTAATGGGTGCTGGCATCCTCTGTTATCCTTGCAAGGGGAAAGGATGGGTGGTCTATGACTTCTATGAAGGTCAAAAGATAAATGTGCAAACACAAAGAAAGCGATTTTATCTACGTTGTCTCTCTTGCAGAGCCGTGAGTCTGTTCGCATGACTATGTATCTATGTTTGTGTATGCCTGCTTTTAGATATTTGGATTAATGAACTTGCATTTTGAAAGCCTCTTCTTGCAGTGGATATTCCCATTTTTTTGTCATGTGAGTGGTCTTTAATATGCCTGGATTCGATTTTTTCTCTTCTATGTGGAAAAGTAGCTAATCTTTCATTCAACCAGAAATAATGCCTTAGTAATTAAATGACATTATAAACGTGTAGAGTGATGCTTAATTGTATTGCAAATATGCACTGAGATTATTTGGAAGATGTGTTAAATGCCATTTCACCTAGGTATTTGCAGCTCAAGGAAAGACCAGTTTTAAATTTTGGTGAATAGAGTAAAGTATGGATGCTCTGAAGCACTTGAGGCTTAAAGTAAGGAATATTGTTATTAGGAAAATACCAAGACTGTATAGGGTACACCTCTGATGGTGGGCACTTTCTTGTTTGAGCTAGGAGTGTGGTTCAACTGTCAGATATTTATTCATGCTGTAGTTGCACAGTATATTTGCGTGGTTTGAATAGTAAAAATTTCTCTCGTCACTTTAACCACAACTCGTGAAATTTAACTCTCACTAGGAACAAGCCAATGCATACCCCAGAATCTCCAAAGAAAAAACAAATCCTGGTTACTTGAGAATATGAGATACCGAGTTTCTTGTCCCAAAATTAGAAGCAATCTTTACAAAATCTCGGTAAGGAGATTATAAGATGCGTTTTGATAAGTCTTGTTTTTTATAAAATTCAATCTACCCCCAATGTTACTTTTGGATAGAAGACACCTAATCACTGATGTATATGTCTAGGAGAGTTCATTGCTTCAATAGAGATGGGTTTTCTCTGGAGAAGTGGAAGGGTTTGATGAAAGTAAAAGTAAAATTCCAAACAAGGGGGTAGTGTTCTATTTCTTTTAGTTGGATGTTTGGGTATGCGATAAATGTTCATGATCACCTGGAACTCAAACAGACATGGAATCATATTTTATGTTTTTTATTCATGGGAAAGTCTTGCAACACTAACAGCAATGTAGACATGATCTATAAATATGGGACTTATAGCCTTCAGGTCTCACCAACACGGATTTTCTGCAGAATTGAAATTTGGTCTCTACTCTTAGAATAATGCGGGGTTCTCTGTTTTTAGAGTTGATTCCAAGGATTTTGTTCTAGATTGGTTCACTGCTTTAGGTCAGGTTTTGAGCTGTCGAAATTCAAAACCAATGTTAATCACCAATGCTAATGCACTCTCTGCAATGGGACATTCAATTTTTCAAAGCTGAGGTCAAAGTCTCCTTGTGCATAAGTGGGTAGCATGTATGGAAGGGTTTGGTTCTGTTTACAATGCTCTATTTCCAGGTCAATTACATCACATACTATGTATTGTAATGCATAATCATAGGATTTGGTTGTGGCTCAACTATATCTCCCCATTAAATATACATTCAAGGAATAAATCCAACATAGATTTGAGTGCATGTTGTTATGAGATTGAGCAGAAGGTTCTTAGTTCTCCTAAAGTTGGTAAGCTCTTCTTACTATACTTAGCTGCATGTAGTGAAAAAATTATCATTGTCAGTAAATCTTAGTAAGATTTCTTTTTATTTCCTACTACTCCATTGCATGTTGTTTTTGTTTTGGAACATTGATTCAATATTCTTAGCTTCTTTTCTAGAATAATTTGATTAGTATACTCTGAAAATTTCCCTTGGTGAGGATCAATAAATTTCCATCTCATAGAATATAATGACAGGGATCCGTCCAGGAATGGAATCTAAAGAAGAGCTTAAGTAATTTGACAGATTGTCCTAGGAATACATTTTGTAGTCTAATCGATCAATTCTTATAATATTATTGAATATGAATACGATCTAACATATAAAATTTAGTCACACATGGCTGCAGATATTGGGCCTTATGTGGAGGTTTCTTTCTAACACAAAATATCTCAAACATTACTGGTAACAAATGCAGTAACTTATGTTCCAAAACAGCCACCAAAAAAATTAGCAAAGAGGTGCTTCTAGCAGCAACTAAGAATGGATTAGCAGTAAGACTATTGAGCAAAGGGAAGAATGTTCCGAATGTAGCTATTGTTGACATTAAAGAAACACATCAAAAGGGTTATAAGTTAGATGACCCAAAATCTAAATAGGAAGACAATCAAAAGTAGTTTCTCATAACATATTTATCTTTTCTTCTATTTTTCCACACTGCTCTGCTTCAGAGTTGTTTCCTTTGTGTTTCTTGTGTTCTTTTCCAATTTCTATGTGAAATTGATAAACAATATTTTCCAAAGTCCAAATGTATTTCACATCTTTTAATTCCATCATAAGAATGTAAAAAGTGCTCATCTGTACTTCCGATATATTTTGAAGGCCATCTGATGAGTATCTCATCTGTACGTCTTTTAAGTTCATCAACCACACAATAACTGATTACATGAACAAAACATTCTAAAGGATCTCACTTTTAAAGCAAGATACATGTGTCAGAAATGATTGCTTAGCAAAATAACAACTGGAATGCCCAAAAGCTGAAAGGTTGCTCTTTAACTCAAGTCAAATGTAGTATTTTCTAGAGCTACAAGCTGGAGGAAAGCCCTTCACCTTGTTTTGACTCTATCCAAAATAATTGCTTTGAAATGAGAAAAAACTATATGGAAGGTCACTTGGAGGAAAGAAAAATCACAACCCAATACCAGTACTGGTTTCTTCTTTAAGTTGTCTTAAGGAACTTGAACATTGAAAAGGTGGACAACAACTTTTTGAGATACGGGTCTAAAATACGACACATTGTGAATGGATTCCAATGTACCAGATGTGTTTCAGGGCCATACCAAATGCATTTATTTGTTCATGTATGTGGTAGGCCCCCCTAGAGCATGTTTCCTATATCTACCACTTGACGCAACGTGAATATATGTATAACCAAATAGTGTCAATTCACTAGGCATTATTATTTTTTCTTTTCACACTTAGGTGATTTTACAAATAATTACTAAAGTTTCTTTTACTCACCACACAACTTGAAACAAGGACATTAAAATTTAATTCAAACTCTCTAATACTTTTCCCTACAGTTACCTTGAAGGGAAAAATTAACAACACTGGAGATTAGAATTTTTTATTTTCTGAAAGTCTCTTTTACCAGCTTTCTAATGAGACTTATCGAAACTTAGGCAGACCCACATTCCTAATAAGAACTTCACATTCTTATATTAAATCTCAACTTGATGGTTTTTTCACTTCTTTTAGGTTTTTGCTTCATCTATTATGATTATTGTTGGTGGTTTCTTACTGAACCTCTTCCTCCCCACCTGTTGGCCATTGTTCCATTCAACTTCTTTGGTTCAGTCTTCATTCAAATTGCTACCACCAACATTACTCCAAGTCCATCAAGGACCTTGCATCTAGCTAAGAAATTGGTTTTCTCCATCATTTGAACTGGATTATTGTTGTAGTCATATTGGACTCACTAATAATTTCACAATTTCCTTTGAATTGAATTCCAATTGTTAGCACATGAAGAATGCATGATAATTCCATTTTGCTGCTGATAAAGTTGACTGTGTTCATTTCTCTGGGATGCTCTTGGACTTTTAACTTGGGAATCATTCCTCTGGGGTTGATAAACCTTATTTGTGAATGTGCATACCCTCTCCTAATAGGCCATGACTAAGGTATGATCTATTATAGCTGGGATGTGAATGTGTTGTCTCTATTCTATAGATAGTAGTTGATTTTGAAGCTGTAGTAGGTACAGATTTTGTAGATGGTAGGTATGATGGAGTTATATGTACTTATTGGAAGATTTAAGAAATATTCCCTAAGTTTATCTTTAGTTTGTAGCACTATTTAGTCTGTTGAATGTATCTAGATATTTTGGTGAGAGGTTGAATAAGTTTTCATTTTTATACTACAATATAATCTTAAATAAATGTGGAGGGATCCACTTACAATACATACATTTTCAGATAATGACCCAAAGGAAACTTCCAATGGACAATTCCAACACTATTTTTATGTCTACAATCGAATATTATTGGTCTTGGCTAGCCACCCTACTCCTCAAAGTTTGTTTGTTGCAAAATGCTTGAAAACGGCTTGCAAACAACTTGTAACTCTGACATTAAGCTTCCTTCTCTGTTGGTTGTCCAAATTCCTATAGTAGTCTGAAACTTGTTGTATTAATGGTTTTGTGACAACACTTTTCCTACTTTTATTCCATGCATTCATTGCCATGATCTACTCATTCGTATGCCTTTCTTTCTTTGCTCTACAATATTAAAATGATGAAAATATAGTGAAATTTACCTCTTTTTTGTGTGAAAGTCCTCTTTTTTGTTGTTTACTTGCTTTGTTGTTGGGTAAACTTTTATAATGCTTCCATCTATTCTCAAGTGATTATGTGAATATTAGTACCACTCCATTAAAACAAATTTAGTGTAGTTATTTGAGCACTAAATGGTAAGTTAAAACAATGAACCTTGTTGATTTTAAGAAGTGGAACACTACATGGGATAAACATTCACTACATGGGATCAAATATTTGCATTGAATCCTCTAACTTTCAAGGTTAGGTGGAAAGGAAGCAATTCAAATGCTATTACATTGTTTTTTATGTCAGTTGTTGGGATGATAGCCTGTTAGTCATTAACAAGTTGGGCCTTAAGGTGGCATGTTGGACCCCTGGATAACAATTATTATTTATACTAAGCTGGGGAATTATTTGTTAAAGAACATGCCTTTTGTTTGCATAGCACAACTACATTTTACTTTGATATTTTTCATTTTTACTACTTGGATGGTTATCCAAGAATACGTTTTCCTAAAATTTCCAACTAATGATAATGTTGAATAGAATTTTTTTTGACTATTTTGATATTGTGTTATCTAACAAATTGATGTCAATTTTTTAGAGCTATCGAAAGTGCAGAAGCTTTTTCTTACAGGGAAGGCGGTGGAAGGAGAAATATTAACTGCTATGGAGGTCATCCCTAAGAGTGAGTCACAACAAAGAATTTGGGAGAAGTACAGAAAAGATGTTAAATATCAATGGTATGTCATAGATATTTTACTGTTACTTCTATTTGGATTATTAGTGTTCTTGTCATATCTACCCATGTTTGGGGTTCATGATTTTCCTTCTAATGGGAATGTTACGGTCATCTGCCTGGAGTTGTACAGACTTTTGATCCCTTTCTTTTACAATGCTCATGCTCATACAAAGTGCGTCTAGAGGATGTTGGATGTTTCTTACAGATGTTGGATAGTTTGTTGTCTTTCTTTACATACAGATCTAGAATTAGATTAAATGCATAGAATAAACAACACATGCATATTCACATGGATTAATACAAATAATTTTTGTATAAGAGATGCTTATAATATGGAAGACCATTACTTTCAAGGCTTTTAAGTTTTCTCCTAACTCATACACTTACGTACATCCATACATGCACACACAAAAGTTTTGTTGTTGAGTTAGAATCTCAAAACACATAGAACTTGTATTTTTAAAGTCCATGACCTATTGATTATTTATTCAAATATTGTTGTGATTCTTTTATATATTCCACTATGTGGTCTTGTGGCCTTTGTATTGTTGTAGAACTCTGATTTTTTCAACTGTGTTTCAGGTATTCTAATTCCTGCAAAATTATGTTCTCTTATGGAACATTGGTTTTGGAAACTTAGGGTAACAGGTCTCAAATTGTGTTGACCACTTTGTTGTGTCTATGACCTTGCAATTTAGGAGGTTTTCTTCATGTTTCCTTTCATCCCCGCAACTTTTCTATTTCAGATTCTTGCAGTTCTACAAGACGATGAACTTGCACAATAAAATTCTCTCATTTTGACCTAGATTAGCCCTCCCCTATCTAAACCCCATGTGATCCCCAAATGTAAAGTCAAATGTTGTATTATTTAATATTAAGTGAAAAACATTGGACTATCTCCAAAACCCCCACCTCCCTTCATTCTCTAAGGTTCAATTTTATACAATGATCTTTGAATTTAAATTGGTACATCTAATAACGATGGGAAAGAAATTGAATTGTCCCTTATTAAAACTGTTGGTATTTAGAACCCCATAAATCAAATTAGTCTTCATCATCACAAATATGGAACTCATTAATTGTTCATTAACGTGCCTGAGATAAATTTCAATTTGAGATTGTTTGTTGATAAACCCCTTTTGAAATTTTGAATCGTTCAAGCAAACATTTGTTCTTTTTTATGTAAAGTTTCCTTTATTCATTCCTTCTCCATGTCTCTTCACTAATTTTTACTCTAAATCCCATTATTCTCTTTTTCTTTTTGTATTGTTTTTGTTAGTTCTTATTTCACATTCTCTTCGTTATCTATTATTAAATGGATTCATGAAGCTATGTTGCATGGAGGCGCCCCCCTCTCCACCCCTACTCCCGAAATTTGTAGGATTCATGAAGCTAAAGGATTCATGAAGCTATGTTTATGAAGTGATGGAATGCCCCTTCAAAATATCTTGATGGAACAATCGTTAGTAAGATGAGAAACCCCTGAACTTCATCTACCTCCTTGTGGCCTTAACTATTGTGGAAACCAGTATGATCCTTTTTCCTGTTGACATCTTACTAATTTTTAGATTATAAATAATGCACATAATATAAATCAACTTTGTTGGTGTTAATTGTTAAAATATTCATTATATCATATATGCTGCACATAGTAGACATCTTCTTTTAGTAACCATTCATGAGTTCTAATTCTCTTACCATCCCATTGCTGAACACAATCACCTCATCAATGAATAACAACATGTATGTAGAAACACACACATCCTCAATTGGATTCTACAACTATTTCTTAAACACATCCCTGATTCTTTGTCCATATCAAGTTTAGGTTATTAGGTATGCATGAATACATTATGTTGTTCTCTAATACTCTTTTGCGGACCACTTTAATAGATTGCGTAACTGCTTAGAATATTTTGTTGTCTGAGCATGGTAGTTTTTTGTGCTTATTAGTGTGGTTGAAAAAATAAATTGGATTTTAAGCATGAATGTCTTTGGATCTTATTGTCTTTTATTATAATTACAAATGATGAAATCTATGTGTTAATATTTGTCCTCTTCCTGATTCTTAAAGGGTTCTAGCTCAATGGAAGAGCGCCTGCTTTACAAGCAGGAGGTTGGTGGTTCAATTCCTCCATGCCCTAATGATATTGGAATGTATTTCTAAAGGAAAAAAATGTATTAGTGCAAGATGGATGCAATATTAGACACAACACTAAATGCAAAACAAGATGTAAAAGTGGACGTCACACTAAACACAAAAGTGGATGCAAAAGTCGACCTTATGTCAGATGCAAATATGGACACAAAAATGGATGTCATACTAAACGAAAAATTGGATGCAAAAAGAGACTCAACACTAGACACAATTAATGACTCAAAACTAGATGCAATACTAGGTCCAAAACTAGACGCAACAATAGATGCAAAGGTAGACTCCTAACTAGACGTAAAATTGGACATTAAATTGAGAACAAAATATGGTGTATCGATGGACATAAAACTAGGTGTAACACCAGGTGCAAAAATGGAAGGAACACTTGGCGCAAACAAAAACTTTAAATGAGACACAATATTGGATGCAAGATGGGACAAAACATTGGATGTAAAACTAGACGTAATATGGAATGCAAGATGGGATGCAACATTGGACACAAAACTAGATGCAATATTAGATACAAACATGGGTGCAAATCTAGGCACAACACTAGGCGCAACACTGGGTGCAACATTGGGCTCAAACATAGATGCAAAAAAATACATCAACTGGGATGCAACACTAGGTGCAAACCTAGATGAAAAATACGACATAAAACAAGATGAAACATTAGGCACAAACATGGATACAAAAAAAGACATAAAACAAGATACAAAATTAGATGCAAATGGGGATGCAACATTATAAGTAAAATTGGATGCAAAACTAGATGCAACATTGGGCCGAAAATTAGATGCAACGTTAGATGCAAAGTTGGACACATAATTTTATGCAAAACATGGTGTAAAATTGGGTGCAAGACTTGATGAAAAACTAGGAGCAAAATAAGATGCAACATTGGATGCAAAACTAAGCATGAAACTGGGTGCAAACAAGGATGTAACAAAGGATGCAAAAAAAGATGCAATAGAAGTTGCAAAATTGGGTGGAAATAAAGGCATAGCAAAAGATGCAAAAAATTGAGCGCAAAAATAGATGAAAAAATGGATGTTAAAAAGGACGGAAAAAAAGATGCAATAGATGGCATTTTACGAAAATGTACAATAGCGCCAGATTGTTCACCACAATTGAGAAAAAATTACACTAAAATTTCGGCGCTAAATTCAATGCTAAATCTAGTTTTTGTTGTAGTGGCATGAAGAGTAGCTATGGATTCATCCTAAACACTCATGATGGCCATAGAAATTCCTAACGGGATAGGGAATCACCTTAAACCCTCACTACATCCTCCTGTACACTTTTAGAATCACTATATCCATCTCCAAGTAGACAAAGCAGAAACCAATAGCATAAACCCTACTCAGGAAATAATACTCTTCTCAAGGGAAACACCTAATCTATCCACAGAAAATCACAGGCATCCCAATATTGGTTCAGACAGTCACCGGCAGGCTTAAAACAGTCACAGGAAAGCACCGTACCATTTTTTACTATTAGGAGAAGATACAGGAATCCTGTGTTATATTTGGGCAGGCTAACCCTTACGATTGGGAGATCATCTCCATTCTAGGGCATCCTCAGCATTATTACGGAAATGACACTCTTTCAACCAATTTCTACAAAATACCAAAGCAACACATTTGTCAAAAATAGGGGTTTTCCAATAAGATGCACATTTTCTTTTCTAATGCATTTTTAGTGTATGTGGTTAGGACAAGGAGTTGCATGCTAGTTACGATTGACAAAGTATTTTTGAACTTTATATATAAGCTAGATCTAGTTCAAAGTTCCTCATTTATAAGTCATTTTATTGTAGAAGCTAAAAGGCTGAAACAAAAGGTTCTTTCTTTGTTTTTTAGAAGTTACATTCAGGAATCCAATTCCTTTTCATTTGATGCCCCAAAAAGGAAAGAAAAGACCCTAAGAAGGTAAGATTTCTAGCTTGTCTTACTTACTTAGTTTGTGCAAGTTCTAGTTTAATTTAACTTAAAATTTTTCTGGCTTTGTAGTGTTGCCCCAAAGACACTCTTAAAGTGTTTTACGGTGTTTTTTATTAATTCTTGTTTGTTGTTTTTTAGTTTTTTTCAAGCAGGTAGAGAGGCACACTGCTCAAAGTTTGAAGATTCTGATAACCAAGAGCCTCATTATTTCTTCTACCTTTTCTAGTTTGATAAAAAAATCCAAAAAACTTGTAATCCTTATGGATCCTCTTTATAAAAGACCAAAGACAAAACTCAAAATTCCTAGCTAGTAGATGTTAATTGATATAATACATTTGAATTTTTGTACCATTCTTGTTTATTGTAAAATTAAAAAATCTTCTCTAACCAAAACTCAAGTAGTTGGCAAGGTTGTCCTATCTTAAAATAACGTTTTATAGATTTTCTTTCGATGTTTCTCGTGTATGACTTTTATTTTCATGTGTTTTTTATATTTCTACTTCTTTTGTTTCTTTCTTTCCTTTTCTTTTCTTGAAAGTATTTCCTATATATTTAATAAAATCTTACGAATGGCCCAAAGAGTTTGGGAACCGAAAGACATCTACTTACACATGTGAAATGGACTTCGAGGCGTGAACTATTAACCAAGCCCTTCCTTTCGTGTAAGTTGTTATGACAGGGGGGGTACTACTCTGTCAGTCAACCAGGACTTGCAGTTGGATCCAATAACTTATTCATGTCTTGGGGAAAATTGAATTTTGATTGGTGGAATGATATGCCACCATATTCACTGCTGGACCATGGCCCCATTGATGAATTTTCTATTTTTAAATTACTCAACAAAAATGGACATTAATTATCCCAATAGTTTTTAATGTTGATTACCCCCATGTCCAAACCAGATATGTACCGAGGTACACAAAAATGCTAAAATCATATATTAGAATAGAAAACAACAAGAAAGGTCAAAACAATGATTTTGGTATGCTGTCATCTAAATTATATGGAAATGGATATGGATTTTCACTCCAAATTGCTCTCACAAAAGTAAAAAATGCATATTGTTATGAAGACTCATATTTGTGTGTTATGGGATTGGGGAAAGGCTATTTTATAGGAAAAATTTAGGGTTTTCAAGCCCCACAATCATTCCTTTTATTTTTATTTTGTGTTTTTTAAGATATATTTTTTTTCAATTGGAGGATCTGTAGGGTTTATGTTTCTGACAAGCTGCTGGTGCTTTTGAAACTAGAAATGAATCCCAAAAAAACGAGTCCACAAAAGAGTATTTGTAATGTGAATAGCCTTGTGGAATGGAATCCTTGCGAATGGTGGAATGCAAAACCCATAACAAGTAATTTATTATCTTCTTGATTCTTTGTGTAGATAAAGTTTTCATTAGTGTGCAAGTAGATCTACCTCTAATTCATCTATTACTACTCTTTAAGATCTGACAGTTAAGAGTGCCTTAAACCCATCTTTCCTAGTTTTAAGTGGATATGTGTGTGATACAATGGTAAAAGGGCTAGTTTCCTAGCACACTCATTATAGCAGTATCTCTAAAAGCGATTTGAGCCACTTCAGAAGTACATGTTTATTGGGAATTAGGGAAGTTCATGGTATGGATTGTCTCTTAATGAGTGGACATCCACACTCCAAGTGAAAACATGTTGCTCTACTTGGAGAAGGAATAAAGCAATTTCTAATATAAAACGAAGAACATGAAGTGATGTAGAAGAAGTCTTTACCTTTTCCAAGTGTGGCAGCAAGGTTGCTTTAGACTCATACTTAAAGTTATAAATTCTTGATATAGGTGCAGATGATGCAAGTTTACTTCCTATACCTTTGTACAAGACTGTTATACCTAGAATACAAGCAACCACAGTTGAAATTTAAAAAAAAACAAGCACTAGATAACACATCGGTCCTGGTAATCAATCAAATGAAAAGTTTAAGAGAGTTGTTTTGACTTTAAAAGAAGCATACCTCTCTCTGGAATAATGGACCCTAAATTATGAAAGAGAAACCTATGACCAATAGTACAAGATTGAATTATTGTATTCACAATATCTATTGGATGCAAGTGCAAACAAAGGCTTACAAACATTCGATCCAATGCACCTTCCAGAGCATTATTTCCCATTTTAGGAAATATATTCATGGAGCTTGTCTGTTGCAAACAAGTGTCTATTCTCAAAGACTCCTCACTACCAAGAGGAATTGCTACATGCTTGCTTGTCTATTGTAAACGGGTGTCTATTCTCCAAGACTCCTTGCTGCCAAGAGGACCTGCTACCTGCTTTATTGATCTACCATCAAATGTATATTTTCCATACTCTTTTCCCAAAGTAGAAGAAATAGGAAATACAAATTCCTCACTACCAAGAGGAAATGTCACCTACTTCATTGATCTATCATCCTATTTACATTTGCCAAATAATTTTCCCAAAGTAGAAGAAAAAGGTAGTACAGGCTCCTGCAATGAGCTATTGGAATTTATTATGTACTTCATAGATTGATGAAACCTGGCTGGGGTTACAGCTGACTACCAGGATTTGATCTACTGGTATTTGAGTAATGTTGGAGTTGTCAAAATATTTGGAGTCACTAGGGGACTTTCAAAGAGCCATAGAAAAATGGGGGATGTAATAATATATTGATTTTGCATCAAGAAATAGTAAATTGCAGATTACAAATGCATAATGGACCTATGCAACAACCAAAAAATTGATTTTTGAACCATTATGCAGGTTTGATCAATGTAATGGCCCCTTTTCATGGATTTAATTGGAAAAACTAGACAGAATACCAATGGAATTGACATACACCAACAAAAAAGGTAGAAAAAATAATAGAACTAAACGTATAGAATAGTAGTCTAAGCAAAGATAGTTTTACTGAGTTTTGATGCACTAAAATAG
This sequence comes from Pseudotsuga menziesii, assembly GCA_001517045.1. NCBI lineage: Eukaryota > Viridiplantae > Streptophyta > Pinopsida > Pinales > Pinaceae > Pseudotsuga > Pseudotsuga menziesii. The sequence continues at coordinate 179,029 of LPNX010362759.1, read as the reverse complement.
AAAAAGGATGGTGTCAACACACCTATATATTTATCGAACCTCTTGGAGTTGAGTTCAAGGATAATTCTAGGCTGGAAAAATATCCCCAAGAAGTAAGAATCATAGCACCCTAAAGAGACCCTAATCTTAAAACTTTGATACCAAATTATTTGAGAACATGAAATAAAATGAGAAACATGGTTACTTGAAGCCTAAAATCAAAAATAAAATTCTTGACATCGTTCCCTCTCAAATAATTGATTCAAAAATGGCCCAAGAGCATAAACCCCCTACAATGTTGGAGCATCTACTTCATGGATTTCCATAGAGAATAATATTGAAATGCAAGGTGGGACAAATGTACATTAAAAAAATTACTCTGTTTGAATTCCTTATTGCAATAATCATTCCCAATTCAGAAAAGAGTTTGATGATAGTGTTTTTTTATGCCAATATTATTGTCTTTGCAAGTATGTGATGGTATAGATGTTTCTCTTCTACTCAATGCAACATTAGTCCTTCCAAATTTTGAAACAAACTCATATTGAAATGATACAAGTTAGCATACAATGTTTGATATCATACTAATTTCCTAGAAATGTTTCACCACACAATGAGAAGATTTAGAATTTTCTTTGAATTTTTACAAGAAAATAAATATTGGCACCCTTGTTTCAATGGTTATGTAAACATGGTTCTAGGAAACAAATATGGCAATTCTATGAAGCAAGGGAAACTGAAATTAACAGCATGTGTTATTAAAGGATTACCATATAACCACATAAAAGAGAGGAATTCAACTACTTTCAACCATTAAATCCAATTAATATATAAACATCATTAGACTTAGAACTCGAGAAATTTGGGTATCTCATTACATAGATCCTTGAAAATAGGGTAGGCCTTTCAAATATGTTGTGATGTATTTGTACCAAGTTTTGAAGATCGATTGGTATAAGATGTTAATTGAATTCATTCAAATTTAATCATTAGGTTATCCCTTTTAAGTTTTTATCCCCAATTGGCCACTAGAGAATGCATAATCATGGCCTGCTATGTTCAGTGATTTGTTTCTTAGGGTCACCTAGTAGCTGGAACTGCGAGTTGGATACATCAGCTACAAACTTGTAAGAGCCTATAATTTTGTCCTTGAAAAAGATAAATTGGTTGCTAGCATAATTATGTTTTTGCATGCATTAGATAACTCTTTGTTTGGGGAAATACAACACAACTTTAAGGAACATGCCAATCTCAGACATTAGATTCTGGAACATGCCAACATAGAAACATAACTATCACTCAAACCAAAGATACAAAAGAAAAAGTTCAAAGATACAATTGAAAGGCCATAGACTGGTGATCCCAATGTTGAGAAAGAGACAGAGGATGTCAAGTCCTACTGGTTCCGATGGCCAAGGGAAAGGGAGGGGGGGAGAACCGAGGTACATTTTCATATATGTTTATAAAAAAATCGAGGATATGAATTATCCTATATTAGTTTTTTCCACTACTATTTTAGCAGGGTAGGGCACCCAACTAAATATGTCATTACATCTTCAACACCCCCTTAATGACCACTTTATTGTCTTTTACAGCAAGAATCTCCCAAAATTTCTAAAGTTTCTCCTTGCTCAAATAGACCACAAACACATACTGAACATTAATCTAAGGATTCCTTTTGAATAGTAAAGAAAACTCAGAATTCCTAAAAACCCCGGGCTTTTCTTTGGTAAGTAATATGGATATGAAAATGGATTCTATCTATAGAAAATAAGATAGGGTTTGGGAAGGGTATGCACTAAATTCCTTAAATAAACCTATTATGTGATATCCTTAGCACCCTATACATCCAGACTAAACAACCCGAATCTCCATTGTTTGTTTGAAAGGTTGGTCCAGAATTCAAAACCTTTCCAAACTAAATTAACCTCAGTTTTTTTATAAACCTACTTACATACCAAAGACATTGTTTCTCTTGAGTTTTTTCAGCAGGAAGTCATATTGAAGTTGCAATAAATCCGTTAGCATCTTGTGAAGAGAAATTGCAGACAACCCATGAAGAGAAATTGCAGACAACACCGTGAACACCATCAACAGAAATCACATACACCCATACTGAAACCGTGAATCCCTCTCGGACAAATTGCATGCAGCGCCTAATACACAAATCGTGTCGAGAAATAAAAATTGTAGACGGTAAGTGCATAAGCTTCCAAAGGTTGACATAAAAATCTAACCTCATCTATTTATAACATTGTCATTTTGCATGTCAACACGTAGTACAAAAAGACCCGTGA
>LPNX010362759.1:169253-171753 GCA_001517045.1 Pseudotsuga menziesii | reverse complement strand
CATATACCCATAGTATCGATTTTCTGAGAGTTCTCTCACTTCTAGATGAAACATTGATCACCTCAAAGACTGCATACATCCCACAATCATATGTTTTCTTTGTTTCATCCAACTTTTTGATGCGATATCTACATCCATTGCACACCATATCCTTATGGTGCTTTACCCACAACAAGCCATACACAAAAACATTACATAATGATTAAATATTTATGATTAAGTGCATATTTATGCAGCCATACAGGAAAAAAATAACGTGTACATCAATATGTAATTTGCAAAAAAATGAATTAGAGTGGTTTATTAATATGCTTTCCTGCTTATCTTTTAAACCATATGCTAAATTGATTTCCCTTTGTGTAAGATTGGTATCTCCATTTCAATGTGCTACATTAACCAATGAAGCCACACCTTCCCATGATATTCCATGACCTGATTGTTCACATCGTTCAATCCATACCTTCATCTAGTCAAGATTGTTTGCGATGTATAAATTAATTGCATCCCACTCTCGACCAACTGCTTGATGACAATAAAAATTAAAATTCAAGACAGATCTAAATTATCTTAACGAAGTATATTCTCTTAATTGATGCAATAGATTAAATATGCAAATAGAATATGTATGATATATATACATAAAATTCAACGATAAAATGTATTATATTAATTAACATTCACTAGCTAATAATTACCTTTCACCTTCCTCTATCTACCTTTCCCCTTCAGGTACTCCCCTTCAAAATTGTTATTGGAGTATGGATCACAAATGCGACATAATTTGAACTTTGATAGCTAAATTAGGAAGATATTCACTAGCATACAACATGTTTTGGTATACCATATATCCCTCCATCATAGAACCCTCAACACGTGCTCATTGTCTAACCAAACCCTTCATAAATTTCAAGTGCCTCTCAACCATCCACATGGGCCTTGAGTGCATAGGTCCACACAATTCAATCTTCTCAACTTAGTGTATGAGGTAGTGCCGTGTGCATTGATAAATTCCGAAGGTAGATGCTTCTGCATTTCACACATGAGACAAGGAATTTCTCTCCTCCAATACTTTATATCTTCTTTATGGATTTATTTAGATGAAAACCATCTACAAGTGACGCAAACCAATAACAATATTTAACAAAAAAACATTAAATTACATAACATGAATTAGTGCACAAAAAAACAAATATAAATTATATGATGAATTAAATAAACACGAAGCACATGAAAATAATCGCTAGTTACCTCATGTATTTCCCAATATTATATATAACTTGTTTGACATCATTGTCGAAGTTGTGTGGGAGAGAGAGAGGTGGAGCATACTGTAACAATATACAAACCACATCATTTTTTAAACAAAGAGTAGGCAAACAAAATAACAACAATACGTACTGGAATTTAAAAAAAACAATAATTATATGGATATAACCATAATAAATACCTTCATGAAGATGTGTCAATCATGCATTTTCACCCTCGCAAAATCACCTTTCTTTTTTATGATATTCTTCATGTTCACACAAAATCCAGTGGGAAATTTAATTTTCTGCCTGAATTCTTTTACAACATTACATTGCTGCTCTGTAAACATCCATGGAATTGAGTTTATATTAATTTGGTCTCCATTGCTATGAAATTGAATGACTTATTTCATTGCATGGTTGCCTTCTTGAATGTCTTTGCAAAATTTCACAATTTTTTCTTTGTCGCTCCTTAGCTCCAATAGTCACCATAATGTTTCAGTCACATTCTTTATGATATGCATTGTATCAAACAGATGAGCAATTTGTAGGTGCTCATAGTAGGGAAACCTACTGAATTGTTTAGGATAACTTTCCATTCCTCGTGGAAGCCCATTAAAGCCTTCATGATCACGAGAATATTAGTTTATAAATAAATTACAGAAAACAATTATGGCCACTACAGTAAAAAACACACAATAAAAAAAATACATAACAATTCATATACGATGATCCATACATACCAGCTTGACAATTTCTATGATATTGCAACTTCCAAAAGTGAGGTGTCATTCTATGTGGTTTTAATGAAATCTCTTGCTTCCCATTGAAAATATTTTTTTCAATTGTTCTATACCTATGATTCTTAGCAAGGAAGTGCCTATACTCATCAAACACCTCCTTTCTTAACCTTTTTGAGTGATGAGATTTGATCTTAGGACCACAAACTGGACATGCAAATTTCCCCTTTGTCTGAAGACTTACATATAGATATGGAATATCTATGTCAATTATAATTCTATATTAAATATATTAACTAATTCATAAAATTAATTGCAATTAAAGTGGAAATTAAAAATACAAACCACAAAAATGGGTTAACCCTGGGGCATCGTGTATTGTCCATACAAGCATTTCATGAAATTGAAATTGCCTTTGGCGTATTGGAATAAACACGTCATACATATTGATGCCATTCCATAACTTCAGTAGCTCATCTATAAGAGGTTTGATATATACATTCATATCTTTAA
>LPNX010362759.1:82035-164812 GCA_001517045.1 Pseudotsuga menziesii | reverse complement strand
TATATATGACATTAGGAAACAAAATACGACAAATGAGATGCCACAACTACATTAAAAATAAAACAGTTGTAGACACAATATACTTGGAATACTCATCGACAACATTATGTGCTCCCTCTTTATTGACAACCATGGAAGAATGTTACTGTTGATAACAAAAATAGGCCACACCGTGTAAATGGATATCATATGTGCAAATGGATTAACACCATCTGTTGCCAAAGAAATCATAAGATTATGGGGTTCTTCTTTAAAGTGAGGCCACTTTTCCTCCATATCTCTAAATGCAGAACCATTTACAAGCATTTGAATAACATCATCTTGACTTCTATTCCTTGCATGGTAATCCATAAATTACGCTATGTTATTGCACCTAAATAGTCGTTGCAAATGTGGAATGATGGGAATACAATGAAGAACCTTATGAGGCACCTTTTTTGTTTCTTGATCTGTTTGATATCTACTTATATGACATTCTAGACATTCTGTTACAAATTCATGTTGATTATAATATATAGCATGGTCATCAGGGCATGCATGAATTGCTTCATAATGCATTCCAATCTCTTTCATGATGGAAGATAAATCTTGATATGTGCGAGGTAAAATATTTGATGGTGGTAACAAAAAATCAGTTATCAAGCTACATCAAATAAAAATAAAAATAGAGTTAATATAATATATAAATAATATTAACGAAACACATTTCATCCATATTAATTTGAATTATGAATTAACAATACAATTATTAGAGGAACAAATATAACCTTTATCACGATCATATATATGTGATGGATTATTTTACATACCTTAACATCCGTGTGATTGAATATATGTTTGAAAGACCATTCATAACCTTCAAGTTCATTATCAATAATATAGCAGAGAGAAGATTTGTTTTGGAGCCTTCATAAAGGGGTTCGTATGACTGCTCAAGAAGAGGTATATCATGAACATCATCAAAGTCATCAATATTTTCATGATCATCGCCATCATCATCATCTATTCTAACATTAAATGAATCATGGATCAATGTATTTGTACCATTATCTTCAACTGCGTTATCAGTATGATCATCTTCTTCAATAGGATGATTAACGTGTTCTCCATTAAGCATAGTTCCATGTTCCTCCGGTACTTGTTCTGAAAGAACTTCCTCTGGACGATATGCCTTAGATGTATTTCCTTTATAATTACATGAAGACATCACTAGATATAAGTTAATATAGGAAATATTAAAATAATGCATACATTTAACAAAGCAAAAAATATAAAAAACTTTATAATGCTAAACTTACAAATGGATGATATTAATTCCCCCCCTCAGCATGTCCATGTTCCCTACAATTTTGTGTGGCTGTTGTGATCAATATTCTTATCCTCTTAAAGCCCTTGCATTGACTACATGGACAATAACATTTCCCATCACCCCTTCTTTTCACTGCATCCCATAGTCTAGCAAGTAATTGTCGATTTTGTTCATTTGGATCAGTGATATTTCTATTTGACATTTTGTCACAAAAAGATTGAATGAAGACAGTCAAAAACCTTAAAAAATAAAGGTCCAGACATCACTATTTCCGTAAATGGTGGTTTGTTGAAGAATATAAAAAAATTCATAAACCATTTGTCGATAAAATGATGCCTGCAAATAGTCTGTCTAGAAATAAAATAATTATGCAAACTGTTTATCAAAGAATAAAACAATTCCTCAAACCGCCCGTCGAAGAATAAACTAATTTCCGTAAACCGTTCGTCACATATATAGAAAACATGTCGGAATGTTTCTGTAATTTGTATATTTTTAAATTCAACAATCATCGAATAACCAAGGATATCAACCTAGTTACCATTGCAAAGTCCTAGTTACCGTTGCAAACAAAAATGGCAATTACGTCGCTAATCTAATGATGCTTCGTTGCATATCCGATGACAATGTGGTTGAAAATACAACAATAGAGGAGTCAAAAATCCGACGTCCTTGAATTCGAACATCCAATGAGCTGGAGTCGAAAATTAGACAATAGAAATGTAAGTCAAAAATTCGACAACTAATTCTACAATTTAAAAAAAAATAATCAAAATTCAAAATTTCAAATTGAAATCTGACAAAACAATACTTTTTGTCGGATGTCATCAAATTTTGTCGTCGTATTTTGGGTTGAAATCTTGTTGTGATGATATGGCAGCTACATATGAGGCATATTTTGTTAAATCTTTTGATGTTATTTGGGAAATATTTTGCAAAGATATATTTTCCATGGTTGATTATGCTATTAGATCAGAGTATGCTTGCAAAAAAATACATTCTTATGATGCCCCTCCATCATCAAATGATAACCATCAAAGGGCCTCTACACATGATCTTTTTCTACAACACTTTGATGCCTGATCTTGGCATCCACAACATCTTCACCAATTCCATCACCAAGAAGTTGTTCTTTCAACTCGTTCAAGTGAAGAAGAGGACCTGTTGAAGACCTTTTTGTACATCTCTAGCATGTCCATTTTTTAGGGTAGGTTTTGTCCCATGAGGTTTTCCTCCTTACCTCGGTTACATGGATCGATAAAATTTTGTTGCAAAAGGTGACTTGTGCCTTAGTTGCCAAGGCCTTAATAAATCATTTTGGTATAAGTTGTACTAAGTTAGGCTTAAGCGGGGGTGTTATAGAAATAATATACCTTAGTACCATGGTGATCTACCTAGGATACATAATCATTTTCCTTGTGCTTATGTTGTATGGTCTAACTTAGATTATAATTAGCAATACTGGTCAAATATGTGATTCTGGCTCATTAATTGACAGTTGAGGTGCTCTACTTTGATCATTTTGTCATCCAGGCACCTGCATCAATTAATGGTGTGTTAAATATTTTTAATCATTGTTAATGATGCATTAATGTTTTCAAAGGAGCAACAATAACCGTTTACATGGTTTTGAAGAAAAAAATATGTTAATACAATTTTTAATGATGTGTGTACTGTGTGTGTGTGTGCACATGCGGGAGCCCCTAATGAATTTTGTATGTTAATAAAATACAATAAAAAAGGAAAAAACCATCAATATATTGTTGTACAATACTAGGAGGATAGATAAAAGGAGAGGTATTTGTACCCTCACCCTATTACAACTCACACTCATCAGATCTTGTATGTTTTTTGCCTCCTCAAATTTTATGAGGAGGAAACAACCCTCAAGGGTTACACAAGAATACTAAGAAATTTTATCCACCATTAGGATTATGGAAAGTAGGCATTAAGATAAGGTCTTTATCTATGGTTCCAAACCATAGGGGAGGACATACATTCCATTACTGGGTTGTTTAAGACAAGGGAGGATTTTCCCTAGTTCTTTGATATCCACCCGACATTGTGAGAGAGATTCGGATGACATATGTTTAGAGATATGTCAATGAGGACATCACTAACCCTTCTAGATTCCAAGATTATTGTGTCTAGTTGGATTTACACCCATTCAGCATAGAGGATGTTAGGTGCCTCTCACTTGTGGCCATGACAGCGGCCCACCACACCTAATATGGGTAGTGCATTATCTACCCCCTTTTATATTATGTAGATTCTTTAGTCTAGAGACCTAGATGTATTAGGTGGTTTTCCATTTTTTTGTAACAAATTTGTTTTGCTTTATTTCACTGTTGTGCTATATTCGATGGGAGGATCAGTGTTCCCATTTTCTTTAGAGTTGTTATGTTTATTTTTGTATAGGTGTTGACCACTAGACCCTCATTTGACTGTAACCTTCCTCGGTTGAGTACCGATGTGCATATTCACATGTGGGGGATTATATGTCCCAAGAGGATCTAGTTAGAGTTTCCATGTAGGAACACACCAGAGGTACTAGAGATGATCTCTGTGAGGATGATCATACCATGGATCTTATGTAGTAGTTGCATGTCAGGATATACTGGGGAGGATGTCAAAACACATGATTTACCCAATATGATCCAATAAATGCTAGAGTTAATATTAGTGCTACGTAATTTTATTAGCTTATTTAATGTAGATGTGATTTATTGTAACTTTTATTTAAATTGTCTAATTATTGTTGTCTACTATTTTGTAGATATTGACACATATGATGGGGAGGAACCTACCCATCTTGACAAGGATATGGATAAGGATAATGATCTCACTTAGTTACATGTATCATGTTTGAAATGTAGTCCACATTGTATATTCCATCAGGAGGTGGTGGATCAATTTTGTGCACATATGACTTGGTAAGGAGTGTTCCCAGTACTAGCTATCCAAATCGTATGAGACCCAAATCTTGAAAATATATGGGAAACCCTTTTACGTGATATGATGTTATTGATGCTTCATGTTTTTGGTTTGGTTATCCTACTTAAGAGAAGTAGGGGTCACCAACATTGTTAGTCTTCTTCATTTGATTCACTACTTCATATGTTGATCCTCCAACTCCATCTCCTCCTCCTCCAAAGGTCAACCAACCACCCTATGCTCCACAAGTCAACCAACCACCATCTCCTCCTCACCAAGCCACCCACCCAAATCTCCTCCACAAGACAACAAACCACCCTCTTTTCCTACACTAGTCGACCAACCACCCTCTCCTATTCCAGTAGTCTACAAACTAGTTGTGACACCTAGTTCACTCATTGGTGCTTTAGATGAGATTGTCACATTGAGTGATATGAATTTTCATGGATAGATATACTAGGTAACTATATTTCCTCTTTTTCTAGTAGCAGATCCACTGATCATGCCTCTAGATCTAGTTGTGGAGGTATTGATGCCTCTAGATCCGATGGTGGACTAGCTACCTTATAGATGTTATATTTGATCATACATATTTTTTTTTATCACTACAATGTATAGTTTACACATTTATTTTTTACTTGATATGTACTTTTGACACACACACACACACATATATTGATTTGGATATTATCATTCACATATATGTTTCATTTTCATATGGTGTTGATTTTGATGTTGTTTTATTTATGAATATTATATTGTTTGTTTATTAATGATTTTTTAATGTTTTAAAAATAAATTTGGGATGTATTACTCATTCAAATTAATTAAAATGGCACATTTGTCATATTTTTAATATATATATATACACACTGAGATTGTTGTTCATGTATATCATGTCTATTCATGTAACATTAATGTTGATGTTGTTTATAAAATGTGTTATGTATGCTAATGATCATTGAAGTTTGTTTTTTCATGAAAATAAAGAATGACATGTCAATATTGTGATTATTGAAAGTTGTATTAATACTCTTCATTGTTGTTAATTAATTAATATTATTAATTGCAACCTTTTCCTTAATTAATTTAGTAACAATATTTTAAATTTAAAACTTTCAATTTGATCAAAATAGATTGTTTCATTCGGGTATTCATCAACTAAATATTTTTTTTCAATCAACCCTTCCATACAATCACTGCAAAATACTAGATAGATAAACATGTTACACATTAATTTGATTTTCAAGCAACTAAATGGTTTAAAAAATCATCAAAAATATTCTTAGCTATAACTTATAAAACAATTGTTTGTAACCCGGATGCAGGTGCTCATGTATCCTCCCTGTCATCCATGAGAGCCATGTTTGGGATTCCTACCCCAACCCACTTGGCATCCCCTCCTATTCCTCTTTATACAAATTAAATTATGGAGTTTTATGAGGCCAAGAGAATTCAATACCTTGGACTTTCATTCTCAGTCACATGCCTCCTTTAGTACAATACTCAGCATGTGGATGCACAGTAATATTTGGGTTCTTCTTTCTCTTGGAAACATTCATTTCTATTTTAGCATTTACTGGTTTGGGAAGGGTGTAATCTAGTAGTCTTATGGTAGGTAACTACTCTTTTTAAGCTTTAAAGGAACTCTCCAGTGGGTGTTGTTACGGAGAAAACTTCCTATGGCTTGGGGTGTACCACAACATCCAGAGAAACCGCAGAAATCAATCCCTTCCCAATATGCAAGAGAAATACAACATATAAAACTAAAGGATCTCGACACATACCTTATTCTAGGCGGTTGTAGTAGATCCCCGTTGAGCTTTTTCCAATCCTGCTTGCTTTGGCAATTTACTCTCAACAACAGTAAAACAAGGAAAGCATGCTATATAATATAGTGTTAGGCCTACTCTAGCATATATAATCAACAATACATAAGCAATTAAACACATCCATGGATTCAATATTCATTTATATGCACATCATTGGACAAGAAAAGATATTTCTATTAAGTAAATTAGAGATTACATAAGTGACAACCTCTGTCGGCATGTCTATGAATCGGAGAAACTGAGTCCTCCACCTGGGCCTCCACCACCTCAATCCTCCATCTCTCGATAGCAAGCTCACAAGAAAAGGCAAGCTTGGGAAGAACACAAAGTGCTCCAAGGGACAAAGAGGATGCAGACTCAAGTATAAGAAAGCTACGGCAACAATGGACTATAGTTTTCTTGCTCTTCAATTCCTTCTCTTCAATGTATCCAAAGGGTTCCTTATATAGTGCTTCAATGGGGTAATGGAAGGTCAAATCCGAGTGATCTCAAGGCATATGGAAGGCCAAGAGACAAGTGACTCAGATCCACATCAAGGAAAACTCCAAAAATATTTGGCCTTTTGCACACATCCCGATGTACGCGGGTTTAAGGGTAATATCCACGTATATACGCGAGAAAGGGATTAAAAGTCGTGTACATCAAATAATAGGTGTTTTTAGGGATGATCTTGGAAACATCAAAGGTACAAAAATAGTCCATGGGGTCCAAAGAGTTTGCAGAGGGACAGGGAAGGCCATAAAAGTGTGATTAACCATGTGTGGTAAAATCAGCTGTAACAGATGCCCCCTAATGTGTGAGGTTAGAGGGGTAACATGATGGCTGAAATACATTATGAATCTATCCCAGAAGTGGAGTGATGAAGAACCAGCCATCCAATAGTATAGTACAATAATCAATTTCTACATATGACAGCAAATACATATAGCAGTACCGGATACATAAGAGTACAATGGCCATGAATAGGCATGATATACAAAATGTGACATATGTGGTCATCGCCACATACAATATATAATAGATCAGAATATCCATGATGAAGATATACAAAGGATCAAGATCTCCATGAAAGCTGAATATGGATCAAGATCTCCATAATGGTTGAAGATATCTGACATATACTAGAATCAAGTCACCAGAGCTGAAATATCATGAACACCGACACGATTAAGGAGGTAGCATATGTGGAATGCCACCAATCTGGAAAATCTTCTACACAAACCACTACGAGTACATGTCCTGCTATGTGAATAGAGGTGTCGAGGTCGAACATAGTAGTCCATCGTCTGATTACTGGTCATTGATGTATTTTGTTAACAGACGCGAGATCACCCACCGATAATGAAAATGGGAATCAAGGTACTAGAGTGCAATCTAACAAGTTTGAATAAATGTGTTGAGAGATTTCTGTGGTGGTAAGTTATTGATGTTGTTGTCAGAGAAACCACGGTATCGAAATGACCAAGTCGACGTTTCGGATCCATATCAGGATTCATCATCAGGACAATGTCGAATGTGGAGAGAGCGAGAACCAATGATAAATACTAGAACAGGGTAGAAGAAAAATGTCTAATGTCGGCTTAGGAAAGCTAGGGTTTGCTAAGTTTAAAAAACTTATTAATTTTAATTTAATTTTAGAAAAGGCGGAAGAAATATTATTTAATTATATTTCACAATTTGTTTAGATTAGTTTAAAAAAATTTACAAATGCAATTTATTTAAATTTTACAAATGCTAATTTTATTTATTTAAAACCACATTTTATTTATACATATAATTAAAATTATATTTATAAATAAAATTTTATTTTATTTTATTTTATTAAAAGGTGAAACCAACTAGGTCAATTTAAGGCAAGGAAAGGTAAAGGTTAATAGAGGTGGTTAAGAATTTTGATTTTAACTATATCTTTTTAAAATTAATTTCTAATCCAAATTTAAAATTCCTAACAAATTTTAAAATAATTTTAAAATTCCTAAAAATTTTCAATTGATTAATTGATTCTTAGTTTTTAAAAAATTTTAAATAGATTTTAATTTCTTACTTTTAAATTTTATTTATAGTTTTAAATGGATTTTAATTTTTAAATTTTAATTTTATTTTATAATTTGATATTTCAATTTTAGGTTTTTAAAGTATTTGACAATATGGTTATTATTTAAGGACAAAAGAGGAAAGGCTTGAGAGAGGGAAAAGGGCAAAGGGTAAAAAGGTTAAGCTCGAGGGGAACAAAGTCAAGGGACCGAATGAGGGGGAAAGATTCCTTTTTGATTGAGAATAGTGGGAAGCCAACTAGTGCTCACCTTGAGGCCACCATCCCTATTTAGATTGTGTGGAAGTTTGATAATTTCTAAGGCCTCTCTGAATTTTCTTTTGAAATAGTGGTCTTCTTTCGCCAGGATGATGGTGTCTTCTAGACAAATATGATGTTTGGTTTTGGTGACATGTTCCGCAAGGGCTGAGGAGGGGATACGTTCTTTTCTAATGTCTTCCCCATGTTCTTTTAACCGTGTGTGGAAAGAACGCCCCGTCTCACCTATATAGCTGATCTTGCAAGAACAAGGGATCTTATAAACCCCTCTGAATTGTGTATGATCAACCGGATCTTTAACGGATATCATTCTTTTCTTTATGGTCTCTAGGGGTTTGAACGAGGTCGTAGTGTTGTTTTTATTAAGAATTCTAGAGATCTTATAAGTCATCCCTTGTATATAAGGTAAGTAGGCTCGTGGGTTGGTGTTGGTCTTGTTGTCAGAGGTTTTCAAACCCATAAGGCTCTTGTTGTGGGTTTTTCCAAGGGTCTTCATGATGGCCTTGGGTTTGTAACCTATGTTTGTGAAGACTCCTTTGAGGTGGTCCTTCTCCTTTTTAATATGTTTTGAATCCGTGATCCTGGAGGCTCTCACTGCCAGGGTGTTGAGAACTCCTATCTTTTGGGAAGGATGGTGGTGGGAGTCTGCGTGGAGATAGCTATCCGTGTGAGTATTTTTATGGAAGACCTCATGTCCAAGAGTGCCATATTTTTTCCTGGTAAGGAGGACATCTAGAAATGGGATGATCCTATTTTCCTCAAGTTCCATTGTGAATTTGATGTTGGGGGAGATACTGTTGAGGTGTGTTAGGAATTTCCTAAGTTCTTCTTCACCATGTGGCCAAACCACATTCGTATCATCCACGTATCTCTTCCATTTTGATGGTTTTAGAGGATAGGAGTCTAGTTCTTCTCTCTCAAATTTTTCCATGAAGAGGTATGCAACTATGGGTGAGAGGGGGGATCCCATGGCCACACCTGTGGTTTGCTCATAAAATTCACCTTGGAAGCTGAAAAAAGTTGATTTGAGGTAGATTTCTGTAAGCTTAGCTGTTTGGGGGTCGGTGGCCTCATTGATAACCTGGATGGCTTCATCTAAAGGTATCTTTGTGAAGAGTGAAACCACATCAAAGCTTAATATTATGTCCTTAGGATCTAATTTATCATCCTTGATTAGTTCCACAAAATGGCTTGAGTCCTTAATGAAGGAATCAGTCTTGCTGACCAAGGGACCTAAAACTTTGGCTAAGTGTTTGGCAAGCTCATAGGTGGGAAATTCTATAGTGTTGACGATAGGCCGGAGCGGGACCCCTTCTTTGTGGATTTTAGGTAGGCCATAAATCCTGGGAGTGATGTCTCTGGTGGGGATAAGGAATTTTTTCAAATACTCATCTAAATTGGAGTTCAGAATTGCCTTCTTGACTTCCTTAGTTATTCTGGAGATAGGATTGCCACTTAGTTTCCTATAGCTTCCACTATTGGTGAGGTGGTCAAGCATTTTAATATTATAGTCAGCTCTATCCAAGATCATAGTGGTTCCACCTTTGTCCGCTTTAAGAATAACTATGTCCTCATTGGTCCTTAGGTTTTTTAAGGCACGTTCTTCTTCTTTTGTAATGTTGCGAATTCCGGGAGCATCGTCCAGCGGAATCTCTCCCCGTTTGATCCAGGTAGATTCTCATGCCCTCCTCTTTCATTTTGATGCATTTTTTTTCAAATTTCATGGTCTATTTTATTTTTTGAGCCATCCATACTTGTGCATTTTGGCCCACATGGAAATCAGGATTTTTTCCGCGTATTGGGATCGACATACATGGAAAAAGCACTAAAAGTCACGTACATATGTAGCTATTTTGAAAACAGTCGTGTACAGGGCCACAAATAAGGTTTTAAGGGGCAAAGATTGATCAAAATCTTGGTTTTTGTGTAGGATGGTGCTAGAGTGGAGAGAAAGAGAGCATGGTGATGTTGAGAAAGCTATGCAAGGTGATATCATGGCCTAACAAGCATTACGGCCATGTAGCTTGTATAAGTTTTGGTGTCTTGGCATCTTGAGGGCCAAACCAAGACTAATCCAGCCAGTGGTGGACTATTGGGATCTAGAATCTGAGACATTTCAGATAGATGGGATGTCACTCAGCATTAAGGTTGAGGACATATATTTTATCACTGGTTTGTCCCGACGAGGAGAGATGATGAACCTCCGATCTCGTGGGCTAGGAGGCGGGCTGACCATAGATGAGTAAATACTTGTGTACTACTTTTCGGAGATGAAAAAGGTTGGGAGTCAAATCCTGACAAACTCTATCCATATTCTGGGGTTGAAGGCCATAATTTTGGCACTAGGTAGGATTGCAGGGTTGGCTTCACTCCACCATGCCTCACGGCCAATGATGTTTTATGCAGTAGAGTGAATGTGACCTACAGTGTATGACTAGAGTATGACATTGTTGAGCAACATGAAACAACAGCTCAGTGACTGCAAGATGCGTAGGGTGTGGAATTTTGGGTTCAGCAGTATACTGAGCACGTTTTTATTTAAGCAGGTACCAGGGCTAAGCCCTAGGGTGGACATTTCTCCACATGGATTTTGGGATCCATCCCAGCGATGTTGGGTGAATGTCATGTGCAGACTGGGTAGAGGTAGGGTGGCTAACCCCTACCCAGCAGATTTATTTCCATGGTGGCAGAGACAGATCGTCCCCATAGACGACTACCCCTATGCAGGGATAGACTTCCGTGGAGATCTGGATATACCGCTACCACCAGGAGAATCTTATGGTGACATAGGTAAAGAATCCCAAACCCACTCTTTTAAGTTTTGAATTAATTAATTTTTTTTTTGTTTTTTGATATATTGACTCAAAAGACATATTTTTTGGTGTGACGACACATAGAGACAATCTATCATGTATATGTAGATGTAGGACCACAGCGTCCAAAAGGCTTCCCTTGTCATCGATGGAGGGGAAGAGGAGACGATATCATGGGTGTGGATGTGGAGCGGACACTCCAAAGAATCCACACGAACTTTGTTCGTTTGACACACAGGGTACCCATGGCGCAATTCGAGGACTTTCCTGAGGCCATGCAGTGTCAGGTGGTTGGTATACCATGAGCATGGGTTTGACTCTTTCGATGGCTAGCTAGAGCCGTAGTTCTATATCATGATCAGAATCCCCCTCCTCCTCAGGCTTAGAGACCTGAGTGTATTCATTTTTGTATGATCGTGTATTATGTGTTGGTGGCTCGAAAGCCCTAATTTTGTATATGACACTTATGTATTATGACCTCACTTTTTGGATATTAATGAAAAACTTTTATGATGATCGATTTTATTTATATTTACATGTGTGTAAAATGTATGTTTGTGATATGCTTATGGTCTATGAAACAAATGCCAATCTAACACATAGTTAGCATATGAGTCAGCAACTTGATTAAAAATCCTTGGAACATGAATGTATGTTATATTCTCAAATTGTCATTCTAGCAATCTAACACAAAGAATATTTGTAATAATGTCAGATCCCTAACGCGATACAAGCCATTAAGCTATGAAACCACTAACTGCAAATCAAGACATACCTCAAGAGAATGAACACCGTGTGAAATGGCATCACCCAATAACTCAATGACGGCACTATATTCAGCAACATTGTTTGAAGAGGGTCGTAAACATACGCCTCCTGAAGACAATACTTGACCCGTAGGAGTATAAATCACCCAAGCTGCCGAAGCAGAGTTTTGAGTGTGGCGGCTAGCACCATCAGCAAATCCTATGTAAATGAATGACTCCATCAACATCTGCCATAAGAAATGAAAGCTAATCAACAAACCCGGTCACCATAAGAAAACCTAACTATGCAATGAAAAACTATACAATAATATACAACAATCAGCCCTATCTGAAGATCATGCATAGTATTTTTTGAGATAGGACCCATTTATAGGCTCTGCCAAGGCTGTCCCTTCATAATCAACCAGCTCATAAGCACCTTTCTCTAAGACTCGTTTAACCATGTAAGGACCATGCCACATGGGATTAAATTTCCCTGCCCCCAAGGGTTTCTTAGCTTGATCCCACAAAAGGACCAAGTCACCTTCATTATACCTCCTTGGACAGACAAACTTACCATATTGGACCTTGACGCGATGCTTTTTAACCTCTAGAGCCACTAAGGAATCTTGGCGCTGCTCATCAAGCTGCTCTAAGTGGACCAAGCGCTCTTCCAATGTGGAAGTGTCAGGTAAAAGCTCTATAGCTAGCTTCAGAGAAGGGATTTCGCATTCAACCAGAAAAACTGACTCCACCCCATGTACAAGCTGATGTGGAGAGAAACCAGTGGTAGTCTTAACCGTGGTTCTATAGGCCCACAAAGTAGGATACAACATAATATGCTAATTAGTCTTGCTTTGTTTGATGGTTCGTTGGAGAATAGACTTAAGTGATTTGTTCACTACTTCAACTTGTCCATTCGCCTGAGGGTAATAAGAAGATGAATGTTCTTTCTTATATCCTAACTTGGAAGCCAAATCTTCCATCATTTTATTCTAAAAGTTCCTACCATGGTCAGTGACAAGCTCTTTCGAAATGCCAAACCAAGTGATAATCTGGTTGAAAATGAAATGCACGGCCGTCTCACCGTCAGATTTAACTGTGGGCATAGCCTCTACCCATTTCATGAAGTAATTGATAGCCACAATAATGTGATGATGCCCCCCATCTGAATCTAGGTTGCAATCCATAAAATCAATCCCCCACTTGGTGAAGGGATCGACGGTGACAATAGGATGTAATGGGGCTAGACGCGAGCGCATGTTGCGTGCAAACACCTGGAAAGGGTGGCACTTGTTGACCGCATTAACACAATATTTGAAGATGGACGGGAAAAAATATCCCACTCTCAATATTTTTTGGGCTGTAGAAAGCTCAGATAAATGACCACCACACGCCCCTCCGTGGAAGTCATTCAGCACAACCTTAGCCTCATCATGGGTTAAACAATGACGCAAAATGGAATCTACCCCACCACGATACAAAGTGTTATCCACTATAAGGTAGTTCTTAACTACATGACATAATCGTCGTCGCTCATCCCGTGAAAGGTGAGTAGGGACCTTCAATGTTTGCAACTATACAATGATATCTCCATACCAAGGGTCCAAAGTTGAGATAAGGAAAATATGCTCATCGACAAATGTATCCTCATAAACTTCCTCCTCCTCTAAACTTGGAAAATTGGATATAAGCTCCGCAAAGATCAATGATTTCTTCGATTTCACTGAAACGAACTCGAGATCAAACTCTTGCAAAATGACAATCCATTTATTGTATTTTCCCCCAATCATCCTTCTAGTGAGGACAAACTGAAATGGATTGATATGAGTTGCGACCAAGGTTTTGCGAAGGAGAATGTAATGTCTCAAATGTTGAATTGCATGAACAGTAGCCAAGGCTAGATTCTCCACATGGGAATAGCAAAGTTCTGCATCTATAAGGTTTCAACTCAAATAATATATGACATGCTCATGGAGCTCCTCATCCTCCTGAACCAAAACCATGCCAACCATCTCCATGGATGCAGACACATAAATCAAGAAATCATGGCTATAGTTGGGTGGACTAAGCACAGTGGCTATTTCTAAGGCTCGCTTAAGAGCATCAAAGGACTCCTTGGCTCGCTCATCCCAGTAAAAAGAGGTGCCCTTCTTCAAAATACGCATAAATCCTTTAGTCAAATTGGAAAAATTAACCACGAATATCCATAAGAAGTTCACCATGCCTCGCAAACACTGAAGGTGTCTAAAATTGCACGGGGGAGACAATTGAAGTATTGCCTCGACCTTTAAGGGATCAACTCTTATACCCTCCTTGGATATGATGAATCCTAGCAAGCGACCAACAGTCACGCAAAAGATGCACTTATGAGGATTTAAACAAACCTGGTAATGACGGCATCTTTCTAACACTAATCTCAAATGATATGGATGATGCACTCTCAAATGAGAGTGAGCAGTGAGATCATCCAAATATACTTCAATAATCTTTTTAAGATCATCAAATATTAAGGTTATAGCCTGCTGAAATGTAGCTCCATCATTTTTAAGGCCAAAGGGCATCTTCCAATGTGTAGAAGTACCCCAAGGACAAATAAATGCAGTCTTATGTTGATCCTCGGGCTTAATCTGAATCTGATTATATCTGGAAAAACCGTCCATAAAGGAAAATACCTCACTCTTGGCACACTCATCCAAAATCTGATCAATAATTGGTGTGGGGAAATTTTCCTTAGGACAAGCATGATTTAAGTCACGGAAATCAGTGCATATATGGATCGCTCCCTGCTTCTTATCTACTGGAATGGGATTTGAAATCCACTCCATTAAGGGAACATGATAGATAAAACCAGCTTTCAATAGTTTCTCTATCTCAGCCTTAATGGTGGGTGCTTTTCTAGGATTCACTGCACGTAAACATTGTCGAACTAGTTTTGCATCTAGATACGTTTTGATCTCATGTTCAACAATACGAGGGTCGATACCTGGAATTTCTTCATATGACCAAGTGAAAATGTCACAAAACTCTTTAAACAACTTGATATATTCCTTGATCTCATTGGGGGAATAACCCGCCCCAATGTAGAAATTATCAACCTTACCAGGATCATGAGAAATATTGATAGGAATGGTTGGTGATAAATTAGCCATGTTTCCATCAGCCATCTAACCAGGAGAGCTTAATGGAACCATGGGGCTACCAATATTCTCACTAATAATCTCCCTAAAGTCATCACACTCCATACGATCGAGCTTAGGAAGAAAATATGATCGATGATGCAACTCTTCCCAAGGTTTCTCAAACCCAGACATGGCCTCAAGAATAGCTTCATCCAATGGAAAAAAATCATCGAGGCAATCATGTGAGTGAGATTAATCTACTTCCGATGTAGGAATCACATATGGGTCTTCCTCCTCTGTCCACAAAGAGGAAGGACTCGACTCTGCAACCTAATCGAGATGCGCTTGATATGCCACCATTGTTGCAGGAAATGGCACATCTGTTTCAATGGGCACACTCGAAGTACTCGGTGAAGGAAGAATCCAAGGATATTCCATATGGGTAGTGCGAAAAGACACTGAATTCAATGAGGATGAAGCCCCACCAAAAATAGACCCAACCATAAGAACGGGCACAGGATAACTAAAGGTTCCCATAAGAGAAGGATACATACCTACACCCACACTCCTAGTTGTCGGTTGAGAATGATCGATAATCGAGATAGAAGCTCCAAATGATGCATTGACACTCGGATTATGGAATGAATTCTGATCAATCGTAATAATATTCCCATAAAATGGAAAGCATATCACTCAAAAGAGGGAAGAATCTATGGCTTGCATACTATACATCCAATTCCTACCCAGTAAAATATTGTATTCAAGGGGCGCATCAACCACCTTGACCTCAATCGCGATGGTCTTCCCTCCCAATTGGACCTCTAGAGAAGGAAGAATCCCGTGTGGCTGAAATGATCTACCATAGAAAGCTGTCAACATAGTGGCAGATTGAGACAATGTGGGAGAACCCAAACCCTTCCAACATGACAAAGACATCACGGAAGCAGCAACACCTTCATCAATGATAGTATACTTGACGGTGTTGTTAAGACACTCTACATGAATCAAAAGGGATACGTAGTAAGGAAAGCAAGGCTGCACTCCCATGGTTTCAAATTCGATCATGGTAGAATAGTTATCATCACTAACCCCAAGAGCAGACAACAAATCTTTCCTCTGCGGAGGACAAGTCTGAAGCACTTCTAACGCGGATATTGCACAAGGAGTCTAGCCCAAATCCTAGACAACTGAATAGTTATGGGTGGCTCATGCATTAGGATTATGGCCCGAATGCTTTAAGACTCCCTTAGGAATGCGAGGTGGAGCTTTAGGTTAATCCATAGGCTTTTCGATTCGCAAAGGGCTCTCAGGTGGGGAAGATTCTTTCCCAAGGTCTGGTTGTGATGAACCATAATCTTTCGCATGAGTCACAACTTTAGCAGCATGCACCATGTTGATGCAACCATGACCACTATTGGCCTCCAGTGGATTTTGATTTCCACCCGATGCACAACCTAGATCAACGGTCCTCGAGTTCATATTTTGATTGTTGTGTAAAGGATTAGTTAACACATATGGGCCCTATGTTATGAACCTTGAGGCATCTTCCATACGAGGGCACAAGTGAGTGAGATGGTCATCCTTACATAGCTTGAAAGGAAACTTAACCTTATGTTTAGACTTCTTGTCCCCCCCAGCATTAGTGTTCTTGTCATTAATATTAGCATTTTCGTTCTTGTTCCCACCCTTACGATTATTTTTTCCTTTTTTATTATTCCTTCTAGGCTACTGGTTTCCTTTTGGGTTCGACGATTACACAGAAAGTACATTCGTCAATTGGGTAGGTTGAGATGAAGCCATAGCTTGTCCCGATGAAGGCTGGTTAATTGAATATTGGCTCACTCGTTTCACAACCGAGTCCACAGGTTTGGTACTTGTAGAGCCCAAAATACCATCGGTATGTGGCCCAGGCTTGATCTTGGGGTTGAAATTGGACCTAGGAGCATTAGGTATAATCTCATACAAAATTATGTATTGAGCATAGATCAAATCCAACTCTTGTGCCCTAAAAATAGCTTGTTCCTTGTCTTGAACTCCAGATGTAGAAACATCCTTCATGATGTAAGGTAACAACGATTTGAGGAACCACTCAAGAAGAAACTCTGGTGGTATAAAAGCTTTGATTAACCATTTCCATCTACACCACTCTTGAATATGATCTGAAATGTGTGTGGCTTTATCTTTCCGGAAGGTCGACAAGAGTTCGGTACCGACGTCATAACGTACATGTAGATGGAAATGATTAAGGAAAGTCAATGCAATATCATCAAATGTAGTATAAGCCCCCCCCCCCGGTAACTCTATATACCATTTTTCCGTAGGACCCATTAGGGTGCATTGAAATAGCCTCAAACAAATGGAATCGTCATGTAAGGAATTGGAAGAGCACCAAAGGTGGAAAGTGGTGACATGCTCACCAAGATATTCACCAGGCTTACCTTTGAACTTGGGAATTTCCAAAGGAAGCTTGGTAGGGACTGTCATCCATGCCAAGTCATGAGACATAGGATCGTTCATCAATATCGACAAGTCAAGTAAGTTCAATGTCGCAAGGAAAGGGAGCCTAGGTTGAGTCGGGCGATTCCATGCTCCCTGATAGTTTTGATTCATGTAAGGCTGATTTCTATAAATACCATGGCCTTGGCCATAATAACCTCCTCCCATTTGACCCATACAAGGTTGCATGGAAGCATTGTGATGTGGATTACCTTGATTATGAGGCACTACAAAGCCATAATTAGAAGAGTAAGTGGGTTGTTGATACCCGTACCCATAGGGCTGGTAGTTTTTTCCATACTGTGGTCCATAAGAATATCCATGAGAAGCTCCATAAGGTTTTCCATGGGATGTACCATGAGAAGGTCCATAGCTTGGTATATGGGAAGCTCCACGAGGTGGAACATGAGATGATCCAGAAACAGGTACATGACTTGTTGACACAACAGGAGGTACTTGGCTCTGAGATACAACCATGTTGGAAGTCGCAGAATGAACATGGCTAGTAGCAACATTCTGGCCTGAAGGCCCATGTGAATTAGGGGGAGGATGAGTCATTAAAAATGCATTCAAAGGAACGGGGTTTAAGGACAAAGGGACATGTGAAGGAATATAAGTGGTGGTCCCAATGTTCACTCGTCCCGATCCTAGCATCTGAATAGGATTACTAACACTAGGCCTAGTAGGAGCATGTGAAAAATCCTCCACCACCGGGATGGAAGGTGCAATGTAACTAGTGACCCCAAACCTTTCCGCATGGAAAAGAGTGGGAGTGCCCCCAAACGTAGTGCCAAGGTCAAATTTTGACTCGACATGACATGCCAGATCGGACTCAGTAATATCAGGTATGTCATATATAACATTACTAGTGCTTGTGGGTTCATAGTGAGCCTCTTCGCCTGGAAACCAAGACCGGCGACCTATGAAT
Source organism: Pseudotsuga menziesii (assembly GCA_001517045.1). NCBI lineage: Eukaryota > Viridiplantae > Streptophyta > Pinopsida > Pinales > Pinaceae > Pseudotsuga > Pseudotsuga menziesii. Next base: position 146,321 of record LPNX010362759.1, on the reverse strand, counting down.
GAGGGATTATAACCAGATCGTGAAGGATGATCATGTATAGGATCTTTTGTGCTAGTAGGATCTTCCTCCCCAACCTTGTGAGCTGGAGAAGACATATATGGAATCTCATCCTCATGATCTCCCATGGTGTGTGAATCAAAGTGAGAAGTAGTCCGCCCGGACTGTCTGGTTCTCTCTCCCAAAGGAGGAGGAGATGTGGAAGGTGGAAGTCCTGCTAAACAATGAGAAAAGTAGGGTGGCGTACCCAAATCCACAATGACTCAAAAAATAAAAAGACTCAATCTAATTACGCAAACCCTAGGCAAACTAGTGTGCACAGAGAATACCCCTAACCATGTAAAGCCAAATCACAAGCAAACCAAGGGTAGGATATGTGAGCTCCTGAATGAAGCAGGTATGTCTTGCCTAGGAGAGGCTTGAGACTCCCATACACAACAAGTGGATATTCGTAACCAATTATAGTGGCCCTAAGCTTCAACACATATAGCGACTATGTTGTCCGACCCCTACCTGGCTAGGACACCTAAAGAATAACCTCTGCAAATACCCGCTCGATCAGCTAGGTAAGGAAACTATGGTCACCTTGATATAATCAATGCTCAGGTGGACAGTCACAGGCGGTATTGACCGTATGGGCAGGGTAGCAAAGCCCGAAACTCTCGAAAGAGCCCCCAGATACGAATACAATCCTGAAAATATATCTGGTGCTACTTAATTACAACCAGGGGTCATCCCAATCATAACTGCTCAGACTGCCTCGTGCTTAACTCCCTTGTAAGAGGAGGATCCTAAGAAACACTAATTATATAAAGGATTTCACACTCTCACCTGGACAGACACCTAATTGTTTTGTTTAGTGGTCTTGGAGAATTGACTCACGATGAACTATTCCAAGGCCCTAAAACCTAGTCTTGTTGGTGCACCCTAGAAAATAAAAGAGTGTAATTCATTTTATTATGTGTTGATTTTAATTGGATTTATTACTCAAAGGGTAAATGGTCGTGTAACTAATGATGTTATGACACAACAAGAAGTAAAATGCACACCTAACAATCAATGCAAATGCACTGTGTCGAATGAAAAACAGGGTATGCTACTACGTGAGGTGCAAAATTTTTCCTTCAAATGTATATGCAATCATTCCTATATGAAAATATAACTAATATTCACCAAGAAAACCTAATGCAAGTACCATGTTAATGCAAAATGCAAACGATGCATAACTATGCAAAAAGAAAAATGTTTTTGTATCTTTTTCATTAAATGAGATAAAAAGCAAAAATATGACTCTAACACCATTAGACTCTACAACCACTCATAGACAACATCCAAACAAAGTACTAAGTAAAAAGATACCTGATGCACTAATATCAAAACAAAAAATAGAAAATGAAATGACAAGAACATTTTCAAAAATCAAATCAAAAAGAGTCTCTGGTCAGAAACAGAGGGGAGATACAGACTCCAAAAGCATCAAAGAAGACTCAGCAATCATCCAAAATCACCCAGCAACACTTAATATTCCCAAAAAAGAAAAACATCAGGGCATACGTGACTGTTCTCAGTAAACCTGCATACACACACGACTATTCCAAGAAAACCCGCGTGTACACACGACTGTGAAAGCAAAACCCATGTACAGGAAGAAAAAGAGACAAAAATAAGGTAAAAGGAAAAGCTAAGACAAAATTTACTCCTACATGACATTATTGGGAAATCAAATCAATAGAAGCACATTGAATGACGAAAACCCCCAAAGAAAAAACAACTAGGAACCTCCCCAGCAAAGTCGCCAATTATGTTACGAAGAAAACTTCCTATGGCTTGGGGTGTACCACAACAAATAGAGAAACTGCATAAATCAATCCCTTCCCAATATGCAAGAGAAATACAACATCTAACACTAAAGGATCTCAAGACATACTTTATTCTAGACGGTTGTAGTAGATCCTCGTTGAGCTTTTTCCAATCCCACTTGCTTTGGAAATTTACTCTCAACAATAGTAAAACAAGGCAATCATGCTATATAATATAGTGTCAGTCCTACTCTAGCATATATAATCAATGATACATCAGAAATTAAACACATCCCTGGATTAAATATTCATTTAAATGCATGTCTGTCAGCAACCTCTGTTGGCACGTCTACGAATCGGAGAAACTGAGTCCTCGACCTAGGCCTCCACCACCTCAATCCTCCATCTCTTGATATCAAGCTCACAAGCAAAGGAAAGCTTGGGAAGAACATAAATTGCTCCAAGGGACAAAGGGGATGCTGACTCAAGTATAAGCAAGCTACGGTAACAATGGACTATAGCTTTCTTGCTCTTCAATTCCTTCTCTTCAATGTGTCCAAAGGGTTCCTTATATAGTGATTCGATGGGGTAATGGAAGGTCAAATCTGAGTGATCTCAAGGCATATGGAAGGCCAAGAGACAAGTGAATTGGATCCACATCAAGGAAAACTCCAAAAATATTTGGCCTTTTGCACACATCCCAATGTACATGGGTTTAAGGGTAATATCCGCATATATACGCGAGAAAGGGATTAAAAGTCGCATACATCAAATAATAGGTGTTTTTAGGGATGGTCTTGGAAACATAAAAGGTACAAAAAAAATGAGGTCCAAAGAGTCTGTAGAGGGACAGGGAATTCCATAAAATTGTGATCAACCATGTGTGGTAAAATCAGCTGTAACAAGTGCAGTCTCTCGTCTCCCTCTCACTTAGAAACTATGCATCTCTTGATGACAACCTTTGAAGTTGTCAGCCATAAGAACTCAGCAAATTACAGAGCTTAGACCTGATTTTCTTAAGTCATTATCCAAATTTCATAATTCCAAGAATATTGCAATCCACACCTCGCCGAGGGAGAGGTGGAAGGGGTGGAAGAGCTACATCTTGTTAGTAAGGCATAAGGCACACATGCTCAAAAGGTTATGACCATTCGATCCCTTATCACCTAAGGAATATGCTTGATGAATGGGAGGAGGAAATTGTTGGGCATCATCCAGCCACTCAAAGCACCAGGGAATGAATAATAAATTATTAGGAGGTCAGTAGATCCTACCCTCCACTTTCCATAAGAATTTAGGATTCAAACCAAAGGAGTGTCAAAACAATTTTTCTAGCAAAAGTGACCATGGCTTCTCTATCATTGAATAAATTTTGTCGGATGGTCCTCCTAGAGCTCCTAGAAAGCTTCTTTAGGTTCATGTGTCCCTCTTTCTTTCAGTTTTGTTACCATGTCAGTTGGTCATTAAATAGTTTTTTCAATTCCTATTTGGTTATGTTAATTTTTCTCAACTATATGCCTCAATCTAGTTATTATATTCCTCGCTTCCCCTTTGTGGGCACGTTAGTAGACAAAGAATGCAGTGCCCAGTTTCCCTTCTAGGGAAGGATTCTAGATGTTAGTATGACTATTTCCAAACTCAATGAGGGTATATTTCTTCTCAGGACCCTCTATTTTTGCTAGCTTTACTGTTTGTATTTTATTGTATATTAATATATCAGTTCACTGAAATTTACAACAACAACAACAAAACAATTTTTTGTAATATTTGATGAAATATTGAGATGAAATATAGCAATGTAACTCTAGCAATCATCATTGTAATCATTCATCACCATCACTCACCATCAACATCAATATCAAATAAAAAACAACATATTATTATTAAAAATTGAACCAAAAACAATCCATCGTACATGCCCAAACAAATGTAAATTTATTCAAAGTTTCCCCAAATACACATGTTTTTACAAAAATAACACATCGTTCCTAATAAAGATATTGACACCTTAAGTGATACTAGACAATCTCAAATTAATGACCATAGTACAAAATGAAAATTATTGTCTAAAGTAGATAAGATGTAGATAATGATAGAATGTATCATCATCACCCAAAGAAATCACAAAGGGATCATAGATAAGACAATACAAACTAAGGAAGCTATTAATATGCCAAAAGGCACTCTCTAGGTTCAAGAACAATAACATGATGAGTTTTTGCCTTTGGTTGAACATAGCATGCTTTAAGTTGTACAATGCCCTAGGGTCTGCATTTTTTTATGTATATATGAATGAGAAGGGTTTGTTTCCTTTATGGGACCTTCTCCCTTCAATATTGGATGACTGTATATTGAACATAATGGCTATATAGGGAAATATTTCCTTTCAGAATCAAGGAGATAGTGATACTAAACAATCTTTGAACCTAACAGAATATCTATGTATATTTTGATTTCGATATAAATAACAATTTTTTTTTTTGGAAAGAGGAGAAGATATGACCATGGGAAATAAGAATATGGTATTTTGAATTCAGACAAATAACTTGAACCTTATTCATCCTCAAAGGATTTATCTTATAAAAAGTGTCATTACTAACCTTTTTGGCCATGTAATCGAATATAAATTGTGTATTGGTGATTGTGTTAATCCTTATTAGTTTAGTAGGGTTGAATTATGTCGTTAAATACTTAACTATTATATTTTGAACTATTTTTTAATACAACAACTAAGAGGTGCATAGATCAATTTGTCAATTTTCTAGATGAAAGGTTTCCAAGGAGAATCACTTATTTATGACATATGTGGTTTGTTTTTGTCTTTTGTTGAGAATTTGTTATAATCTATTCTCTTACATAGGTTAATTACTCACTCTTTGTACAAAATCATTATTCTAAATCTAAGATATTTCAAGATCCTGTCCCACTTACATTGGAAGAATTCACAACGTTATGTGTCCTTCTCAAACCTAAACATTTCCTTCTCTTCATCTTGACTAGCATGGTGTTCAACTTGTTGGAGTTGATTTTTTTCTGAAGAATTTTAACAATAACATTTGATAACATTTAAAATCCATATATATTTGTATTTAACACAATAGAAAGTGTTATCGATTTGACACCATACCTCCAATACTTTGGTAAGAGTATTCACAGTTAAATAATTGGATATTAACCATTGAACAATTAATCAATTATACACATAACTGAACAATACCATTCCAAACAATTAAACATGTAAATATTGAATAATGAATGTGTAGGGGAGGCCTGAGTGGGGGGGTCCTATGGGATCCCAATGGAAATAATAAAAAATCTTACGAATGGAGAATGGTCGAAGCAACAAATAATCAAGAAAATATGTATGCCCTTTTAGGGGTATTAGATCTTATTATTTCTCTCAATATCTCCAAGGTAACAATTCTTGGAGATTATCTATTGGTGATAGCTCAGGAAAGGAAATTGACTAACTTTGACAATGAGGATTTGGAATGTCTTCAATGAAGGATTCGAGACAAGTTAAAGAAAATTAGTGAGGTGAATATTTTGCACATCTGATGATGCAACAATCAATACGCAGATACACTCATTAATTGATCAATAAAATGTCATGGATATTCCACTAGAGCGGTTCATCATAATGGATCTTACAACTTAGTTTTTATTTTATTAGCTTATTTTTATTGAATGTCAATTGATTACAAATGAAACAAGAATAACTAGAGAAAATAATTACACAATCTACACAATATATACATTCGAAATACTCACTATGGGGAAAAACCCATCCACAAATGAGGACTATGCCTTGCTCTTTATGTCAAATTGCAAATACAAAGGAAATGGTACTCTCTATGGAGTTACCTATGACTCTATGGCTAGAATGGTGACTACAAGATATCTTATCTCCTATGTTCTACTCTAACATCCACTCCCATGTTGGTTCTCAACTATGGAACAATATAGTACATCAAAATAATGGAACCCCTATGTCCTTCTCACGGCTTGGTATTTAACATACATCTATAGCCATCTAGAGTTAATTTTAGGTTTTTTACATGTCTTAGCTCTCAATTAGGGTTAGGGTTTTGGTAATTCTAGAATTTTCTTTAAGGTCCAAATGTGGCTAGTTTCACATGTGTGAGATATGTGAGCTGATATGGAATCTACTTGGTACCATGGTGGTCAACTGGATAGCTGAACTTGTGGGAGGAATAAACTTTGCATATAAACTCGGTTTGAGACGATTTTTGGATTGCTGGAAAGGTATGTGAGTGTAGAATCATATGAAGGGACATAATGAAAGCGATGAACTTTTGAACCCAATAAACATTGTTTATATCCTCAAAAAATCCTCAGAAGTTTTTGAACCCAAAATATGCAAAATGATACATGCCCATAAAATGGGCCCTATAAGCATATTCACCCAATCCTTTGGCCCCAAAAGCTCCAAATAGGTAACAAATTATACATTGATCCATCTAAGGTCACACCTCCCCATTTTTGGAGGATTTTGGTACCCAAAATTGTTTACTAAATGAGGTGAGGAAATGTTTCCTCTATCTTATCCTTCAAGTATCATTTAGCCTTGCTTGGAAGTTGTTCTTTCAACCCCATCTGACATAGTTCATTTTTTCTCCGCATGGTGGTTCTAGAATTCTTCTACAAAATGGTGTCTTCTTCTAACTATCCCTGAGCTTCTTATTCTAAGTCTTCCATAGAAGGTAAGACCTGCTCATGTTTCTGATTGAACATGGAAGGTTCATAGAATTTCATATTTTCCACATTAACTATAGAGTAAATGTGCATGTATGGGGTAATACTGAGTCTCTATTCATTGTCTCCCACCTTCTCCAAAAAGGACCATACCTCAAATCCTTGATCTTCTTACCATGACCATGTAGTCTTCCCTTGTTCAAGTGTAACCATACTTTGTCTCCCTCCTTGAATGTTTTCTCAACCCTACGTTGGTCATGTATTGCCCTGTACTTTTCATGTGAATTCTTTAGTGCCTCTTGTACTTGTAAATGATTCATCCTAATCCTATCAATGAAATTTTCGGCTCTTACTGCTTCACTTGTGGTGTCTTCCCTCACTCCCTCTTGTTTTCCATAAACAACATCTAGAGATGAAAATAGAAAGTACCCAAAACAAGTTTCAAATGGGTACTTCCCAATGGAAGAATGGACTACTTTGTTATAGGAGCATTGTATGTAGATCACATTTTCACCCCAAGTCTTTGAATGCTTCTAATTGAAACCCTTAAAAAATTGTACCAAAGTCATGTTGATTACTTCTACATATATCTATGTATGGAGTGTTGTAGACCTCTTCAACTTAGTTTCCATCTTTTCCCAAAGTGCAGTCCAAAATGTACTAAGAAATTTGGTGTCCTTGTTTCAGATGATGCTCCTTGGTATCCCAAAGTGCACCTAGGCTTATTCAAAGAACATGTTTATTGCTTCTTATCCTTTGCTGGTACTTTTGCAAGGAATAATAATGCACATATTATTGAGTCTACCAACTACCAAATAAATAGCCATGTCCTTTCCTAGTGGTTGGAATACCGCTCATGAAATCCATGGATATGCTCTCCCATGGTCTTGTAGGAACAAGTAATGGATTGTATAGATGTAGAAGGAGCAATTCGACATAAGTCGACTTGAACAAAGACCGACTTAGTCAGCCGACTAAGTCAATGGACCGACTAAGTCGGTCGGCCGACTAAACTAGTTAATTAAGTCGGCTAACTAACAGTCGTGTCGGTTCACCGAACCGACAGGTAGTTATTTTGTAACTGTTTGTAACTTGTATATATTAGGCTGTTGAGCCACACAAGAACTCAGTTCAGTTCTGTGCTTTGTATGAACTCATTGTAATAAAGTATTATGTTCTATCCTATCTGTTCTTGTCTCTTGTCTCTGTATATTTCTATGTTTTAGTATGTATTATTGGTAACCCTATGTGATCTGTGAGATTACAACATTGGTTCCGTTGCCGGTAGTACATGTCTAGAATATATGCTCACCTATGATACCAGAGCAGGAGATCAAGGACTGGTGGGAGCGTAAAATCGCCAATTACTTACAAAATTACGCACATAGGAACAGACTAACAGTTGCAGAAGCCAAAGCCAGATTTTTCACCGAGACACACGAGAAGTTTGTTGAATCTGTGCCACAACTACTGAAGCAACTCTTGGATGAAAAATACTGACGCAACTAAAGAAGAACAGTTGCTGGAGAAACTTATTCGAGGGGGTAGAACAAATCTGTCGAAGTGGTGTGAGAAGATCGCCGATGACTTCTGTGAGGAGCAAGCACTAGAAGACCGAACATCAGTGGAAACTGTAAAAGCTAAATTCTACATAGATTTCACCGACCAATTTCTGTGCTCCTTACCGACCCTGCTGTTTAAGTTCTTGATAGAGAAAGGAGCAGGCCATATCGTCGAACCTCGACCACCATTGTACGAACCGACATCAAACACTAACTGGGCGGAGAAGCAAAAGAAGTGGGAGAAATTCATCGCTGAAAGGGAGTGGGAATACTTCCTGAACAAATAGACAGCATTATCCGAGCTTTCTAAAAATCGTCGGGTAGGCTATGGGGGGGTAGCTGGTCGTGTGTCGAAGAGGGAGCATAGTGGATACTAGTTGACCAGATTTAATCCAGTAATGAACAGTCGACCGAAAAGGACCCGAAGGAATAGTATTGTATGAAAGTATGTCGGACATTAAGAGAATTGAGAGGGATGAACGACAGCAGAGAAGGGAATCCAGACGAGAACGAGCCGAAGAGCTGTGAAGAGAACAAAACCCTAGGGACACCGACCGAGATGAGAATCCCCCGAGATCCGGGTCATGACCGACAAGAAGAAGGTGTAGATGAAGAGACGGCCCCTAAGGACGAGGAAGTGTGGATAGAGCAGAAAGAATCTCTCCAAATAGCGGCTCCCGATCAAGTAACCCTGTCCCCAGCCAATCCACATACCGTAATACAGACTATTATTGAAGATGACCTCCAACTGAGAGCTGGTGACATCACTATCTGGAGTCGACTAGGTGATGAACCATACCCGGGACGACACCTTGTCATACGTCGACCGGTTGAAGGGAACTGGGTGACCTTTCAAATGGAACCTTCCTTTTGGAGTATCCACTTGCTCCTACCGACACACGAAGGAGCACCCCCCCTGCCACATACAACTGTAGAAGACATCCAAGAGTCAGAACTAAGCGCGCAAAGTGACAGTGGGCCAGTGAGAAGACAAATTATCAACAATCCGTTGTATGGCGAGAAAGAATCGACCACCGACGGAAGCATAAGTTCAGTCAACCAAAATCCCATCTGCACCCCCACAGGTTCGACTATATCAACAACCCCACCTCTTTCACCACCACCCACACCCCCACCTCTGCCGCCGTCGAATAGCAGTGATAGCGACTCAGACATGGGTCACAGAACTGCCCACATTCCTCTATACGAGGGGGATGAAGATCCCAGACGACATTGGTTCGTCTGCGAATCCATTTGGGATGCAAACCAAGTGACTGATGAAGAACGACAGATGGCCTAGTTCGCAGGGGCCCTACGTAAACGAGCCTTGACATGGTTCATGACATTCACAGAAAGGACCCCCAAGGTGACCAAAGCTGAGATAAAGGCGCAATTCTTGTCCTTTTTCAAAACCCCAGACGCTAAGCACCTGGCAGCCAAAAAGCTGAAAACAACCCAACAGAAGCCAGGAGAAACTGTCCATGATTATGACAAACCTTGGAAGGACCTGTTGAGTCAATTAGATTATGTTATTGAAAAAAAATTGCTAATTTAATGGTTTCTTGCAGGCTTATCACAAAAAATTCGCCGACATATCAGTCTGGAAACTTTCAAGACATATGAAGATGCGCTGACTAAAGCTCTGCAGGCCGAGATGGACGAAGATATCCCTGCATATCCAACAGACCACCGCCTGGAGGAACAGCTAGAAAATGTCCAGAAGTCTTTAAAAGAGTTGACCCTGAAGAATCAAGAGATCTGGTGTACAAACTGTTCGACGACCAGTCATTCAAAAGATACTTGTCGACAGCAGTACAGCCGACAAGATGTCCGTTTTGTACAGACTAACGCGTTTTGCGACATCTTCCAGGAGCGTGGAGACCATTCTACAGCCGATTGTCCATACAACATGAAGAATGGAAAGGCTTCCTGGTGTGCCATCTGCGAGACAAAAAGCCACAACACGACCGACTATCAACTGAACCTGAAAAATAGACAGAACTACCAAGCCGTTTACCAAACGAATGCAGTAGCACAAACTAATGAGCAAAGCAATTCAAACAATCAGAATGGGCAACAAGCTAACGGCCGATGATATGAACGTCGGTATGAAAATCGATGACAAGGGTTTGGAAGAGGTCGATTCATTGGGAATCGAGACATACGCACTCGTCGACCCATCCAGTGCTTCATTTGCTATAAAGAGAGGCACAGATGCGCAGACTGTCCGTACAAGGACAGAACAGACCTGAAATTCTGTACGCATTATGGAGTAGGCGATCACTCCTTGGAGGATTGTCCTACTATGTTGGAAAAAATTAATATGAAAAATAATGTTAATGTCTTGTCTTGTGTACAAAAGCATGATGTAGTACATACTAAAAATCTGCATATTGTCACTCGTCAAGGCACAAAAACAGGGCCTGATAACCCACAAGTCACCAGGATCAAAGACACCAATGATTATCCAAACCCTATAACACAAAAACACACCTATCAAGAGGCATCACACATATTTCAAAACCTTGCACAGCAAGAAGACATTATTCACAATCGACTTAGCACGACACATCAGTTAACCCATCTCATTCAAACAGATGAGTCGGTAGCCCACTTCATTGATTTATTACATCAAATCAAAAGTACTAACCCTGAAAAACAAACTAAGAACATTTGCAACCTAAATCAAAAAGACAAAAATGATGTCGACCCTCTAGTCGACCTAGAAATCGAGGGTTTTCATGTCCGACAAGTGGTGCTTGATTTTGGGTCTCAGGTAAATATTATTACCCGGGACACATGGGAAAATATGGGAAGACCTCAACTCTATGAGTCAGGTATTTATCTCAAACTAGCCAACCAAGGTCTCATTGAACCCATTGGGGTTTGGAAAAATGTAGAAACGACCATCAAAGGAATATCAACCAAGGTTGATTTCGAAATTATTGACCCAAAGGAAGGATCTAGCTCCTTCCCAGCCCTTGTAGGTCGACCATGGGGTCGAAAGATGAAAGCTTCTATCTCTTTAGACAAAGAACATATTAAGCTCAAGGGAAATGGCCAAAAGGTCATAGTACCTATCAATCCATCCCAAGGACAACCTTGGATTGAACCGATTGATGAGGAAGTCGATATCCAACAACTTTATCAGATCCAGAACAATACCGACTATACTGAACCAAACGCCCAAGGGGAGTTGTACTTAGGTAACCCAGACTCAGTTGGATATAATTCGGACGCTGAACTCTATGACTGGGAGATAGAAAATTATGAAATGCAAGAAAGAGGGTGCTGGACTATTCAAACAGTACAGAAAAAACCCACCCGACAGTGCTTCATCGTATCGATTATCCCAAAAAAATTTGAAAAGAAACAAAGAGAATGCCCTACCTTACAACCCATGAAATTAAACAATACTCAACTACCCCGGTATAAGGAGAGGGAATCCCCACTCATGCATGTTGAACAAGTCTCTAAAAATATTGGATAACATGGTCGACTGCAAAGCTTAGTGGAAACATTTACAGGTCAAGCAGCTAGATGGTGGGATACCCATCAATCAAAACTACAGACCTAGACCACTGCTTCAACCTTCTTTGTCGAACGGTTTGGAGGGAAAAAGTTAACACAGGAAGCCCAAATCCCTATCTTCACTCAAGGCCAGAACCCAGAAGACCACATTAGGACTTGTGAAAAGGAGTGGCGAAGACTTGGTTACAAAGACGAGAGAGCCTGGCCCCATTTGTTTCCTTCAACCTTAGACGACTTACCTAACAAATGGTATAAAATGGAAGAAGATAGGGGAGAAACCTTCTTTTGGCACGAATTAAGAGAAAAATTTATCAAAGACTTCCAGTTTACAGCTCAAAATGAAAAATTGGATGAGACAGCACAGCAAATCAAACAATTTCTCCAGCCGACCGTCAATCAACCCTCCCAGACCGACCGACAAGTCAAGGATTGCCATTCTCTACAAACTGCACCCAGACCACAGTCCAACCGATTGCACTTAGAAAATGAACACACCATCAGCAAAATATTCAGATGGAACCCTGACCACAGTGAAACTAACAAAACTATATATTCCATCTTGAAAGTCGAGAGCACAGATAAACTCGACATTGACAGAATGACTGTAGCCGACTTTCCTGCTACATTCTCACAGTTCACAGAGGGAAGTCGGCCGATCAATGAAGCTAAAGCACCAGAGTGGCTGGATGCAAAAGTGAAAACCAAGGAGGTCGACATTTCAAATGACGACCGTCCAAAGTTAGCTAAGATTGGAGACTATTGGAATGAACACCAAACCACTGAAATCATAAACCTACTTAGAGAGTTCCAAGATGTCTTTGCACGGGACTACAAAGACTTAAAAGGACTAGTACATGAAATGGGAGAGATGAAAATAGATACAAAACCTGATGTCCGACCTGTTAAGAAACGACCTTATAAATTAGCTCATAAGTATAAGGAGATAGTTAAGAAGGAAATAGACAACATGTTAGAAGCAGAGATCATCTACCCCATCGACCAGTCGAAATGGGCAAGCCCCATGGTCGTACAGCCTAAGAAACATGATCCGACTAGGTTAAGAATTTGTGTCGACTTTAGAGAGCTTAATAAAGTCACACTAATAGATCCATTCCCAACCCCTTATGCCGATGAAATCTTGAATGAAGTGGCAGGACATGAATGCTACTCATTCACAGATGGATTTTCAGGATATAACCAAGTACCTATAGCAAAGGAAGACCAGAAGAAAACTACATTCGTCTGTGAATTTGGCTCTTTTGCTTATAGGGTTATGCCTTTTGGATTAAAGAATGCACCTGCAATCTTTTCCAGAATTGTTGTAAAAACTTTCCAGGAATACATCTATAAAACCATGGCAGTCTACTTCGACGACTGGACTATCTACTCCACCCTAAAGGACCACTGTATATGGCTTCGACTTATGCTGGAGAGATGTCGACAGATCCAACTCTCCTTAAACATTAAGAAGTGTATCTTTATGACCCCCATAGGGATACTACTAGGACATGTTGTTTGCAAAGATGGTATTAAGGTTGATTTTGCCAAAATTAAAATCATCCTCGACTTGAAGCCTCCTATAAACCCTAAACAAGTTTGGGTGTTATTGGGACATACAGGGTATTATAAGAAGTTTATCCGACATTACTTAGACATGACCCACCCTTTGGAAGAGCTGCTAAAAGAAGATCAAGAATTTAGGTGGACAGAGGAATGCCAAATATCCTTCGACAAACTGAAGAGAAAACTGGTCGAAGCCCCCATACTTAAATTTCCAAATTGGTCGACCAAATTTCACGTGCATATTGATGCATCAGGGATAGCTATTGGCATAATCCTGACTCAACTAGGAGACAATGGAATGGATTACCCCATAGTTTACAGCAGTCGAAAACTCAATAAGGCTAAAAAGAACTATTCGACCACCGAGAGGGAAGCCCTAGGTATGGTCTTTGCCCTTCAAAAGTATCGACATTACCTGTTAGCCAACCCTTTCATATTTTACACCGACCATCAAGCGTTGAAATACCTTGTTAATAAACCCCTTCATCATGGAAGAATTTGTCGATGGCTACTTCTTTTTCAAGAGTTTGAGTTTGAAGTAGTAGTCCGACCAGGAAAGCTCAATGTCGGGCCCGACCACCTATCCCGTATCGACACAGGAGAGGAACCGACCGGAGTCGACGACGACTTGCCAGATGCACACCTATTTTGTATAGAAGCGGTACCAGAAGAACTGGAGGAGATTGCTCAGTTCTTGGAAATAGGTCAGGAACCAAAAGGCCTGAACACTAAGAAAAAGCAAATCCTAGCTATGAAGGCTGCTCCATACAACCTCATCAATGGATTTCTATATAAAATGGGGTTAGACGATGTCCTTAGAAGATGTGTACTCTGCCATGAATGAGACCAGATCATGCACAAAGCACATTATGGACCGGCAGGAGGACATTTTCAAGCCGACACAACTGTCAGGAAAATTCAACAGTCTGGATTATGGTGGCCGACACTTCACAAGGATTGTAAAAAATTTATTAGTCGATGTGACAGATGCCAACGACTTGGTCGACCACTGCCGAGCACAAAACTGCCCCTCATCTCTGTAAACCCTATTCTCACATTTGAAATTTGGGCTATAGACTTCATAGGACCATTCCCTGTCCCAGCCCAACGATCAGGTGCAAGATATATTATCACTGCAGTGGAATATGTCACTAAATGGGCAGAAGCTGAACCTGTCGAAACATGTTCAAGTGAGGTAGCCGCTAAGTTCATCTATGAAAACATTATTACTCGATTTGGATGTCCACTCACATTGATCAGCGACCAAGGATCTCACTTAATTAACAAAACCATCAAAAACTTAACCGACCAGTTTCACATCGACCAAAGATGAAGTACAGCATACCATCCTCAGTCGAATGGTGCAATTGAAGATTTTAATAAAACACTGACCAAAGGATTGACTAAAATATGCAATACCGACAAAGATGACTAGGACGAGAAAATCCCTGCAGTCTTATGGGCATACAGGACTGCATATAAATGGTCGACCGACCAAACTCCCTTTCGACTGGTATATGGACCAGAAGCAGTCGTCCCCCTACACTTCCGACAGCAGGAACCTATTGTAGCTCAACTACTTCATATCAATGTCGAGCATGCAAGAAAGGAGCGACTACTCCAACTCAGTAAACTGGAAGAACATAGAGTTATGGCTATTCAACACCAGGAAATTCAAAAACAACAGCAGAAATCCTGGCACGACCGAAACATCAAGAACAAAAAATTGTCGGTCGGGGACCTTGCCTTACTCTATAACAGTCGAGTGAAAGGAAAACCAAAGAAACTGCACACAGAATGGATGGGACCTTATGTTGTCGAAAAAATCCACCCCAATGGTTCAGTCCGACTAAAAACATTACAGGGCCTAGTATTTCAGAAGCTCGTCAATGGAGCCCGACTTAAACGGTACAGAAACTGATTCAAAAAAAAAAAAAAAAAATGACCGTAACCGTCAATCCAAACCTATAAAAAGTTAGAAAAAAATCCCAAAAATCAAAACAAAACACTCATAAACAACCAGCATGACAGCAACTCACCCCTTCGACAACCGACATCAATTTCATCGACCATCCTCATCGACCAGTCATGCCGACCATTTTCATCACCGACACCGACCGTCGACATCGAGAGTCCCATCACACATTAATGGCCTCGAGCGCCGAACCAGATTCACCAGATCGCACTTGAGTATTGAAGTGGGACTGTCAAGTCCGCCATTAATACAACCAGTTTGACACTCCACCATTCACACACCTATAAATAATGGACCGTCAAAGGTTCATTCACCACACCCCTTACACACAGAACCATCGCATCCTCCATCGACCAGAACCCACGAACCCTGTTCAGATTCCGACCAGTCAGACATTATGGCACCCAAACTCACCCGCGCCATGGCTAAAGCAAAGGAATTACAGGCAGAGGACACACCCTTGGTCCAAAGACTGAAGAATATCAAAAATGCCAAAGTCCAGGAGGGTCCATTTCAGAAACTCTGGGCAGAAATCCAAGAGTGGGCATATGAAGGAAGTAAAATGACACAGGCCACTGAGAAAGTCTGGAACAACAGCATTCTCCAGTATCCTAATGCACCATTGATGGCCAGCTTCGGTGGGACAAAGGAAGCAGCTGTAAAATTTATTATCATTCGTTACCACAACGGCCGATTCTACTTCGACCAGCCGATTGACATCACCGGGGATGTCATTTCGATGCTTACGGGTCTGTCGAACAAAGGCGAACCTGTCCCAATTGGGATCAAGGAGGGACTCATCCAAGAACTTACAGGCACACCAACTGGAAAAAACTCTAAGGGATTAATTATAGGACAGATTGCGACAAGGACACCACAGATTGTGGCTAAGATCATCGCAATCACCCTTACCTTGGCTGGTCGAAGCAGCGACCTTAAACTGGAGATGCTGGAGGCGGTTGACACAATCGCCACCAATGGCAGACTCTACCGCTGGGGAGACTATGTCACCGACATGGTCAAAACCATCTGTGAATGCTACCAGGAGACGGGAGGTATCATCAAATTCCCTTCCCTGATTATCTGGATAGTCATGTATCATTTTTGTCCGGAAGGTAGTCCAGTCTTCCGGGAACCGACCAAGTTCCAAATGCACCACTTCAAACCCTTCTCTCAAAAAGGCACCCTGCATGAGTTAGCACAGGGGAAAGTCTTCTTGGAGACTTGGTTCCAGCAGCTAAAGGTCCGGACGATGAGGTGGAGGGTGCCCCAAAACATCCGATGAAACCTCCCTGCCGACTCACATATCTAGTTAGCACTTGACCATACATCAGTATGGTACATGCGAGGTCAAGACCCCAAAGCGCAGGACCTCGACTACTACCCGACAGTGGAACATATTTTCAGAGAGTTGACCCGACAAGCAGGAACAAAGGTACCAATTCCAGCAGCTGCCAAACAGGTCGAATTCTCTAGCATCGAACCGCTGACAGACCAAGAGAAGGAGGAGGACTACGAGCTTAATCTGTATATTAGTACATTTGTGTCGGAGGATACCCCGACTGGGACCACTAGTCAGGTACACATTACTGTGAAACCTCCGACTGCACAGGTCGTCGGCCCCCAGCCGACAGAACCACAACAACCAACACTACAAACGCAGCCAACAGTGCAACAGACAACTCCTCCGGCTCCCACTCTCGTCAAACCCACTCAAGGACCGACAGGTGAAGTCGACGATGATGACCCTGAGTATGCCCTATCCAAAAGCAACATCAAGAAGCTGGTTACGGAGATAGCGGTCGCCAGAAAAAGACTCAAGACTCAAAAACAACAAACAGGCAGGGGTAAGCGCAAGCTTATTCTTGACTCATCCGACGATGACGAGGAACTCGCAGCCACGGCTATCGACATTGTCGAAGACGCCCGCACCAATAAAGTGTCGGTTGAAACCCAGTTTCAACGATATCTCAAGGCAGGCGCCCCAGAAGGTTGGCTCAAGAAAGAAAAAACACAACAGACGCCTAAAAACGTCGTCGACCTTGTGTCGACCCCCCCTCCCCCATCTCCGACGCGCGTAGTCGAAGAACAAGCACTGGCAGAACAGTTGGGCGACCCCATGGATGAATATCAAAGAGCAATTTCGGAGGCACTCAGAGCCAGGGTCAACAAGGACGCTGAGCTTAAAGCCTTCTTCGTGATGCTGCCTGCACTGTTCCAGTCGGCCCAGAAAATAAGGACAACGGCTCCTCTCAAAGCAAACGACCAGGTTTATGCCCAGGAAAAAACAACATTTATCAGGTCCAATGAAGAGAGCGACATTATAGGACATAGTAAGTCTGTCACCAAGGATGTCGATCCCGAGATATAGGACGACCTACCCACATCACCATCGGACGCATGTATCTCTTCCGACCAAAGTCCACCATGCAGTCCCGTCAACCTTTTGACCCCTGACCATTCCCCCACTCTGTCTCCACCTCCACCACCATCATCTCCATCACTGCTGCCACCTCCTGATTCACAACCAAAACCACCATCAGTTTCACAGCCGAAATTGGTTATACCACCTCCTCAAACAGAAAAACCACCGTCCCCCATACCCCCTCCTCAAAAAGAAACAACCCCAATTTCTATACCACCTCACCAACCAGAAAAACCCTCGGCCTCCGTTCCACCAAACATAGACCCAACTTCCACTACTGCAAGTACCCAAGAGCCACAGACCAACACCCAAAAGAAAACACCATAGAACATCCGGCCTGAAGATTAGCCTAAAAGATGCAAGTTCGCTAACCGACTCAGAGGTCGGCCAACTGCTCAAAACCTTGGCCAAAGAGTCAAAGAAGAGGACGGTCACCAAAAGTAAAGAGCTCAAAGACATGGAGGCAGAACAGGTCGAGTTTCTCGGCAAGTGCAGGTCTCTTGCACAATCTATCATTCTAGGACCGGTCGAAGACGCTACAGATCGACCTCTGGAAAGGGCATACCAACTTTTTGAAATCCTGGTGTCGACTATACAAACACATATCCAAGAGGCTAAAGCAAAACAAAAGGAAGAGACCGCTCGACTCCTCTTGACCCAGCACATTGCATTTTCAGAGGCTTACAAAGTTTTACAGGACCATATGGAGGAATCCATTGTTACTGAGGAAGTACTAAGAGACTGGCCTACTCATTATGGGCAAGTCTATCATCAGACCAGATAGACAAGGTAAGGTATTCAGGCCTTGGAGGGACGTAAGTCGACAAAGGCAGAAATGAGGCAGACTATTGATGAGCAAATTGTCATGGAGAATAGCAAACTGCAGAAGCTGGAACGAGAAGCTCATCAGTGGATTCAGCAAGCCCTTCCAAACTTAGAGAAGTTCGACAACATCTTCCCGCAGATGAAAAGACTCCTTGATGTTGCAGAAGAATAGAACCAAATGTTGGGCCCCAACATGGAGAACATTTCCGAAATGACCATGGCAGCAAAGATGTCGGTACTTTCAAATCTTACTACTCTGACGATCGACATTCAGAAAGCCCTGCAGACATGGATAGACTTCCAGCATCAGCTTTCCGTCACTGCACCAGCCATAGTCGAAGTATGCATCCAGCGAAGACCAACTATCTGTCTGCACAGTCCACCTCAGTAGCAGTTTTGCAGGGTCCGACCAACACTAACAATTTTTGTACCTCCTTGTTTCTTCGGGACGAAGAAACGTTTTGTTCGTGGGGGAGATGTAGAAGGAGCAAGTTGACATAAGTCGACTTGAACAAAGACCGACTTAGTCAGCCGACTAAGTCAATGGACCGACTAAGTCGGTCGACCGACTAAACTAGTTAATTAAATCGGCTAACTAACAGTCGTGTCGGTTCACCGAACCGACAGGTAGTTATTTTGTAACTGTTTGTAACTTGTATATATTAGGCTGTTGAGCCACACAAGAACTTAGTTTAGTTCTGTGCTTTGCATGAACTCATTGTAATAAAGTATTATGTTCTATCCTATCTGTTCTTGTCTCTTGTCTCTGTATATTTCTATGTTTTAGTATGTATTATTGGTAACCCTATGTGATCTGTGAGATTACAACAATAGACATGTATTCCTATTGTTGGGATTTCTTGTACATCAAAGTATGCATCCTCCCATAAATTAAGCTACATATTATTGTATTTTAGGCTAATAAACATACCTGTATAAGGTTGCAACTTTATTCCCCACACCAAAGTTCCCTACAACTTTGGAGGTGTGTGCCTCTCTGACAAGATGCAATCTCTCTCCTTTAGGAAGATAGAGATTGTCCATCTTGTAGAGAAACACATCCTAGAGATGATAGTCAGCCTTGTTCTCACCTTATTATACATGGAATTGGCCTTGTAATTACTGACATACCTCCTTGAATTCCTCATATTCGATGTACTCCTCCTTGTATGCATCATGGGTAAAATGTTCCATGTGAATAAGAGTTCCCCAAGCCATAATATTGGTTGTAGGTGGCCTTGATCACATGTCTTCTAGATTATTATTATTTTCCTTCTTATACTTGATGATTAGATGGAATTATTGTGAGAACCCCATCCACTAATAATGTCTAGTCTATTGTATATTACTATGAGCCTGCAAACACTGCAATGGTTGGTGATCAGTGTGAATGATGGTCTCCTTTCCCATCAGATAGTGCTCCAAATCTTAACAAATTGAACTAGGACATAAGGTTCCTTATCATATGTAGGGTATTTTATAACTCCCCCATGAAACATTTCAGAATGATAGCATAGTGGCCTCCCTACTTGCATCGGTAATGCTCCCATAGCATACCCATTTGCATGTCTCTAATTCAAAAGGCTCTGCAAATTAGGCAATGTGAGAACTATTTCCTTACTGATATTTTGCCTAATCTATTCAAGGGATTTCTATTGATTCTCCCCCCACTAGAATCCATTGTTGCTAGTTGTTATGGCATGGAGAGGCACAACCATAGATGAAAATGAATATATGAACCTTCGAAGGTATTGTGTTTCCCTCATAAAGATCCTAACTTCAGTGACATTGGTAGGAGTATACCACTTAGTGATGTCCTCCATGTTTGAAGAATCAATCCTGAGTTCCCCTCTACCTATCACATACCCCAAATACACCAATGATTGCTGGGAGAACTCATGTTTCTTCAAATTAGACAACAATTGGTACTTTTTCAGACTCTCTAACACATGCTTAAAATGTGAGATATGCTCTCTTTTTGTATTGAACCACTTGGTTGTCCTTTATTTTGGATCATTTTTTCTAGTTACTATGCTTGTACACATGCTTTATTAATTGACCTATGCTTGAAGAGAATCGCATGCCTTTGTATGTGACTATGTAAACCTCGTAGATACTTGAAGAGTACATATGGTTTCTTGGGTTAGATACCTAGCACGATAGCCATATTTCAGAACTTGATGGTGTATTATTGCACACTTTGATCCTACCTTTTCCTTAAGTAATGCAAATGGATTCAGTGGTCCTCTACATACTAAATAAGATATAACTAAGACTTGATGAGGGTTTTAAATTCCTCCCACTTAGTTACTGGAGGATCACCCTCCAGCCTATGTGCTTCTGTGTGTATTTTGCACTAGGTTAATGCATGGCTCTCTAACTTCAATTGAGTAAATGAGATATTTTACACCTCATATATTTGATGGATATTGACATAAACCTCCAACTACTGCAACCAATGATACAATTTTAGAGAATCAATCTCACCTTGATACGACTCTATGTTGACTTTCACTTCCATCTTGAAGATATTGTTGGGATATAGGGCAGACCCGGGCTTTATACCATAAAATTCGCACCAACAAAAGACCCACAGTGTTGGCCCTTTCGGCAACAACCTGCGAACAGGTTGCAGTCTCACCCGAAACAGCTATGGGGTGCCGCAAAATCAAGTTTCTGCAAGCAGAAGAGGGATATTACTGTACCTTTAGCTTCTAACAATTATAATCATAAAATACAGAGATTTAATAGTTACTTATTTAGCTTCGCGGTTAGATAACAAACAGTGCCTTGCTTAACCCTTTTCTGGGAATTCCAGTGAAGTTTAGTATTTAGCAGTGATCTTACTTATCAGTTATATATTTATCAATGCATAAAAGAACATAACAACAACACAACAAAAACCACAACACACGATATAACGTGGTTCACCCCTAGTTTAGGGGTTACGTCCACAAAACTGTGTTTTATTCAACTCTTTACAAAAACCATAGTTCTGATCTGCGCACTCAGCTGCAGATCCCTTTGAGTCCTTAAATTCACGCACACAGCTGCAGGCCTCTGCGCACACAGCTACAGATTTCCTTAATCACCCAAAACCCTCTACGCACACAGCTGCAGAGGTCGTCCACGCACATAGCTGGGACTTAACCTTCTTACAAACAAGCCTTAGGTTCGCATCAATTCATCTTACATCAAAAGCCTAAATTGACTTTTTTACAAGAGTGCTTATTTATAGTGCATTTATTACAAAACCATGGGCTTAAACCATGGGCACCCCGAACCCTAAACCCTGGACTTAAACCATGGGTTTATTACAAAAAGAAGGTTTTTACTCAACCCCGACACCCCTAAGACTGTTTTGAGTCGTAACTCCGCTTACAACTTCCACAAAAACCGTGGAGTTACCAAAATTAGGGACCGTTAAGGTGCGCGCCCCAACAGGCCCCTAAAACTCACTAGTGGCCCGTCCCGGGACACTCTGCTGCTCTTCTGGTAGATGAGCTTTGTCAACGAAGATAGCGAACTGCTTGTTGAGACCATGCATGATTTTGTCGGCTGCTTGCTCCTTTTCGACCAACTCCTGCAATACTGCGGCTGATGCTTCGCTGGTATTTTCTGCGCAAATGCATCATATTCCTTCAAAACTTTGAGTTGGGTGTCCACAGTAGTACTCAACTCAAAAGCTTCGCTGATAAGTGGCTGCATAGAATTTTCCACTTCTATTGCTTTTGCTCTGCATGACTCAATTTCCTGTTGGAGTTCATTGCTTCGCTTTACCTTGAGCATTTTCTCCATAAGCGACAGAGTCTTAATTTCTTCTTTTACTGTATCCAACTCTGTCTATCGCTGCCTGATGGTTTCTTGCAGATGTCCGACTTCTGGGTGTTCCTGCAGGGTGGTCCAGGCTTCAACACTGTCTTCTAGTAGCTTTGTTGTACTGCTCACAGTATCCAAGATTTTTGCTGTGGAGGCCTGAATGTCTGCTCGGCGTTGCTCCCTGACCTCTGGTGGGCTCTCCGAGGTGATGCGGAGTTGAAGCTCTGAAATCTGAGCCTCATGTTCTGCTTTGAGCTTCTCTATTTCACTGTGAGACTGTTGTGCATAGTCTTTTAGCCTAACTAATATTTGTTCTGGTTCTTCCACCAGTTGTACGTCGAAGTCAGGAAGACTTCGACATGCCTCATCCAAGACTCATACCAGTGTAATCTGCTTACGTTCTGCATCCCTCTTTCTCTACTCCGCTGCCTCCAGCTGCGTTGAGAAGCTTTGCTGCTGACTTATGGCATTTTCCAACTGCATTTGTGAATAGTGGTCTCGTGCCTGGATTTCCTTCATAATCGTTGACTGACAGAGGTGTAGCTCCGTCATGGACATCTTAGTGTAATCTATTCCAACCTTCATACTCATCTCCGAACGAGATGCTACATCCATTAATATGAGGGCTGCACTCGACACTGGCCTTTGTTATCTCTGGTCGACCATTGCCTTA
This sequence comes from Pseudotsuga menziesii, assembly GCA_001517045.1. NCBI lineage: Eukaryota > Viridiplantae > Streptophyta > Pinopsida > Pinales > Pinaceae > Pseudotsuga > Pseudotsuga menziesii. The sequence goes on along the minus strand of LPNX010362759.1, from coordinate 123,436 downwards.
GGTCTGGCTGCGCGCTTACTGGGGCACTGCTTGCTGAAGCGTCAGTCAATGATTTTTCTGCTAAGTCCTTCAACTCCGAAATGTGCTTCGCTACACCGGTGATGGCATGCAAATGTGTAGCTGCAAATTCTGACCATTTCTTGGTGAGAACTTCTGTGGATTTCGACAGAGCCTAATTAAGCTCTTCACTTGTCAGGGTAGGCTCTTCATCGATGTTCTTATCTTTCGACGCTTTCATTTTCTTTCGGGACTGAAGTTTGGTCACTTCTTCGGCCTTTGGTGACTTGCGCTTATTTGGCCGATTAGGGTCTGAGATAGTTTTGACTGACTCCTCTTCTTCTCCTTCGTCTCCGTCATCTCCACCCTGGTCGGTTTCACTCTGCTGCGACTCAGTTTGCTTTTCGTTGTCCTCTGGGGGATCTTGCTGCTGCGTCTGACTAGGGCCAGTGCCCACATTGGTGACCGGAGGGACTGGGATGCTGGGCTTTGTTCCTTCATCCTTCATCCATTCAGTCGGCCACTGCTGAATTACCGTGAGGATGTCATCTTTGGTCACCACATATGGAAACTTCTAGCATGCCTTCTTCTGATCTGCGCGGGCCTAGATAAAGACATTGTGTACATCGGCCCTGAAGTTTTCCACTCCATCATATTGAGAGAATATCTCATTACTGAGCTGTGGGGTCTTGACAATATCATATGAGATGCTCATGGCGTAAAAGGAAAACATAGGGTTCATCATCTGCTGGGATGCTTTGTCCTACGACACCCAGAGTGATGTGTACCTTGTTGCACCTGACATGCTTGGAGGTACATCAATAAACTGCGCCTCGGTGGGATCTTTCCACCCGATCAAGGCAATAAGTACGATCATCCATGAATAGTGAAAGGGTATACCTTTTTCCTGCGCGTCACGGGCATCTTCAAGAAATTCCTTAGCGATGTATGCTGCCCAGTTGTAAATGTATCCTCCTGCACAGTTCGTAGCAATACTTACAATCGGGGCAGGCACTTCATATGGTCTGCACTTCCTCATAAATTTGCAAGCTAAGAGTTCAGCTGCGAAGTGAATGTTGTGATGCTGAATGGCTGAGGTTTGATACCCTCGCTTCCCTTTCGTCAGCCCGAAGTGTTCCTTCATGGTATGTGATAGCTTCACATCTTCGTGCTTTCCCAAAAACTCAATGCTAGGGTCAGTTCCTTCCTTCGGCAGGCCCGTAATCTGGTGAATGAGTTCTCCATTGATAGCGATTTTTTTGTTTCCTATCCATAGGTACCCATCGTGTACCAATGCCAATAATTGTTTGACCACCACGGTTACCTGTGTGCTACGTCCGAAGTGGGGCACATCAAGCATCTTCAACAAACCAGCTTTGTCCAAGCCAGCAGCCCACTGTTTTACTTCTAATAATGTCACGCTAGTCTCCTGATAGCGGACAGAGTGTAAGTATGTCCCAGGTGTGAACTATGGGAATTTCCCATGATCATTTGTATCGTGTTCAGCGTACTTGAGCCGGTCTATTTTCCCTGTCATTGTCCCGACCAGCTGCACACCGGGTGGCAGCGAAGGGGTGCGTAATGTGAACTTGTTTGTCCGCTGAGGGAGCTGAAATCCTGGTCAAACTGGCGGAAGATACGGTGGATTTTGTGGTGCAATGTTCTCATCTTCTTCAAACAGGACCTCTGCTGAGTCGAACGGATTCATCTTGGGATCCTCTGGTGTTTTCCCTGATTGCTGATGTCTGTCTTCGTTCCGCTTCGAACGAACTTTAGGTTTAAATTTTTTTCTGGTAGATCGTGTCTGCATTGGTGGGGTCGGTCCTAGGGGAGTCTCTTCATGGGTTGCAGATGCAGGTGGGTGGCTGAAGAGGTGCGGCAGACCCACCTGTTCAAATTCTCTCACTAACTTCTGAATCTTGCTATCAGCTGACATGGATGCAATTGTAAAACTCAAGAAACTGAAAAATGCAAACATCGTGGGTGTGGGTGTCTTCTTATAGAATCTATCCACAAAATCTGTCATAACTGTGCATTAATGACACCAAATCTGACAGAGATCTTGTCCAAACGCTGGTAGATTTTCCAATATCTCATTAATACAGGAAGTAAATACGGGTAGCGTACCGGCGCTGCCACTTTTGATTTCTTCCAACGGTTGTATTTTAATCTTCGACACATCTTTCCTTCTTCGGCACAAGCAGTGACTCTGGCTGCGCCCTAATAAGGACATTCGACACCTCTGGACACCATCTGCGACATGGAGTCGAGCTTCTACCCACGACAAAATGTCATCCACAACTTCAATGATTCCTTTTATTTCAAGGAACTTTATCAGACATAAGTCCTGATACTCATGGAGAAGTTGGGTCGCTTTGCTTACCATTTCGTCATCCCAATAATCTCCAATGGTAGCATACTTAGGGTTTACAGTCCACGTCTTTAGGGGTTGAGTCACTTCAAGTGCCTCAACTGCTAGTCCATGTACTTTGTAGTGTCCTTTTGACTCAGGAATGTTGATGTTGCGCGGATCGTCATCCTCGTCAATTGCGAGGTTATAACATTCTACTGCATTGGCTTCCTGTGCCTTCCAATCAGGTTGGTATTCTTCTACTTCTTGATCATCAAATACCTTAGTATGGATCAACCTGATAGTTGCATCTACAGCTGGACAAACTTCATTAGTAGAAAAAGTAAGCACAAAACTATCAACAAGACAATCCCAACTTACAGTATCCTGGCGAAGCTCAACCTCCGCGTACCAGTTCTTTGCTATCGGTTCCAGAGTATGCACAAACCTATGTACCCATATTTCCTGAGGTACATGCTTCCATGCCTCGTAGCATTGCTCCAAATGTTCCTAAGGGCTAGTCTTTCCATCAAACCTGCTTTGCACCTCCTGGGGCTAATCCATAAATCTCAGGCAAAGGAACTTCTGACAAGCTTTCCAACTAGGAATGTTCTTCTTATGGCCATTCCACCATCTGGCTGTTGTGGCTCTGAATACTGAATCTAGAGTCTCCATTTTCTGTGAGTCTGGTACCTGCTCTGAGAATTTTTCAATAAATTGTTCTGAGTCTGACAAGTCATCAAAAATAGGTAGGACTCTTACCTGTGCACCAAGCCATCTGATAGATTTGGTAATTCTGGCACATCTATGTCCATGCAACTCATAAAGTCTGTTCTGCCAGTTTTCTAACCCATCATCTGAATCTGTCATGCAGGAGTTGTCACACTACCAATCCATGATACCTTCGGCAGTAGGATCAACATAATCTTCTTCCTTCACTGTGATATTGTAGATGTGGTCCAAAACATCCTGGTCTTCATCTCTTACTGGCTCTGTTTATCTCTCTCCTTGAGAAGGATCCAATGGGACTATGACTCTCAGTCCTTTCCCTTCGAAAGTCATCTATCTCTTCTTTGGGTTGATTACTGCATCATTATCTATTTCCCATTCAATGCCTAGTAGTGCTAGATAGGGGTTGTTGTCATCAATTATTTCAATTACCTCAAAGTCTGCTAAGGTACTGACTCCATCAATATCTACTAATACACTAGGGAGTATGCCTAGGGGCACAATCTTCTACTGATTGGCTAATCTCAACTATATAGGGGACCAATCAAGGGTAGGATTTCCCATTTGTTCCCAGGTTTCTTAGTTAAGACATTTACCTCTGATCCTAGGCCCAAGATAACATCAGTCATATCATACTCTCCTATCTGAGCATTTAATCTCATTTCCCTGCCAGTTCTCCTGACTCTATTAACAGATTTTACCTGACCAGAACTTTGCTGAGGTTCGCAGGAATCAATAACTTTCTGTAACTCACTTAAAGCATTCTAATTTCTTAGGAGCTTCAGACAACTCTGTAAAAAGGAGGACAGTGTACTTACTTTATCTGTCGAAGCTTCTTGCAGCTACGACTGCTGCTGAGGTTGTTGCGTGGGTATTACTGATGTGTTGGGGTCAGCAAAGTCTCTCTTGGCTTCCATAAATGTCTCTTTTTCTCTTTTGACATAAAATGCGGGGATTTTTTTTCTGGGGCCTTCCTAACCCAAGCCTCGGCCGGATGTTTCTCCTTGTTCTGCACTTTCGCCGTAGCTCCACTCCGGGTAACAACATTAATGGCTGGGGCAGGTCTATGTTCAATGGAAATCATCTGAATATTCTGAGTAGGGGCACTGTTTCTTTCCTGAATCTTAGCTATCAACTGTGGGCACTGCTCGATCACATGATCTACTACTCGGTAATACCGACATGTCGTCGTTGGGTTCCGACAGTCTCTCGCTAGATGCCCGGCCTGGTTACAGTTGTAACACACAACCTGGCCTCTTCCTCTTCTAGCCATACCACCTCGACCACGACCTCCAAAAGCACCTCGACCTGATGCACCACCACGGAAACCATAGCCATCATTGCTCGGTCCCTCATTTTGTACCCGATAAGCATCGTAAGTTCGTTCTCTCATGAGGTCAAAGCTGCGACACTCATCTTCGTTGTGTCCCACGGACTTACAGAATTTACAATAGGGGTTCTTGGGGACTTGCACATACCTCTGTAGCAGATAGCAATTCTCAAGTCGATGTTGTCCAGTTGTCTGATAGATCTCACAATATAGAACAGCAGGGTTGAACGGGTTTGGCGCACTAGTATTCAGGTAATTTCTTACCATAGGACACTGTTCCTTGTCGTGACCTTCTGTCCGACATTGTGTGCACCAAACCTCTTCGCGACTGGTTTTTCCTTTCTTCATATCATGAAGCTCCAGAGCCATCGCTGCCAACTGTGCTTGGATTTGAGCAATACTAGAATTATCTTCGACCGGAGCGGTTTCAAGCTTCATCGCGATTTCCAGAGCCTCCTGCTCGTCAGCAACTTTCTGTTGCATGAGTGGAGTTCTGATATGCGGTAGCAACGCTACAATGAACCATTCCTTGTGCTGCGTAGGTCCAATGGTGAAACTGACTTGTTCTAGCAGAACTTTGAACCTTTGATCAAATTCCCACACTAATTCGACGTGCCTCTGCTGAATCTCTTTCAATTCAGTGATACACTGCGACTCTGATTTTGGCTTCTTAAATTCCTCTATCATTGCTGCTTTTATATCAGCCAAGACATGGTTCTGAGTGCTGGAAAACTTCATGAACCAGGTCAGAGCGCGGTCTCTGAAAGAAGTAACCAGCTGCACTCTTTTTGTATCTTGATATGTAATGGTCTTAGCAGTCCACACTGCTTCGCATAAAAACCAGAACTGTTCTGGATCCTCTGATCCAGTTCCTTTGAAAATAGGGAGCTTAATGTCATCATTCATATGGGCCATCGCGGGTCTAGGGGGGGAGGGAGGGGGACTTGTAGTAGGAGGGGGGGAACTTACTGGGGTAGACTGACCTACGACAGGAATACTCGGGCTAGGGCTACTTTCAGACTGCGACGGGTTCTCAGGGATAATAGGTCTTCGCTGCGGGGTTACCGGAGGGTTTCCAATAGAAGGGGCTTCTTCGGGCTCAGAGGCTGCTGGACTTACGGGGTTAGACTTGGTATTCTGACCTAGGGTATAGGACTCAAAATTTATCTTGTACCTTTTGCCACTTTGCTCGTCGAAGGTACTTTCACTTGCAAACATAAGTTAGTAGTGCTAAATCTAACAATCTGATTCAATAAGCAATATACATTTTTCAGCTAATAGCATTTTAATTCTCAAACTAAATGAATTCAAAAAACTACCCCTTGGTCCTTTGAAAAACTGCCGCTCGGCTTCACTAAAGGAAGTACTTGTGTCGATGGCGAAATCCGTCACAAATGCTTCAAGGGTTCGTGTTGTCCAGAAATCAACAGCGCGGGATATCTTGTTGTTCACCCTTTTTAGTATATTAATTCTTGCGGGGGTCCAATCAGGAAACTGACGTTCTTGGAAGTTCGTCCTTCTCTCTGTTAACCTGGATAACCACTGGTGCAACTCTATGTGGATACTACCAAAGAAAATTTCATACACATCAAAAAAAACATACCTTTGTAAAAGGTCATTTGCACTACGACACGGATCTTTGTTCTCTTGTACAGCAAAGTTCAGATAAGTCTCTTCAATCCAATCACCAATTTCTTTCACTGAGGGCCTCCAAAACATAGCCCTCGAGGTACGACGTAAACCCCTCTTGAGCAGATACTGAGTTCAACCGGAAACGGAACCAATTTGTTGGGATATAGGGCAAACCCGGGCTTTATACCATAAACTTCGCACCAACAAAAGACCCACAGTGTTGGCCCTTTCGGCAACAACCTGCGAAAAGGTTGCAATCTCACCCGAAACAGCTATCGGGTGCCACAGAATCAGTTTTCTACAAGCAGAAGAGGGATATTACTATACCTTTAGCTTCTAACAATTATAATCATAAAATACAGAGCTTTAATAGTTACTTATTTACCTTCGTGGTTAGATAACAAACAATGCCTTGCTTAACCCTTTTCTGGGAATTCCAGCAAATTTTAGTATTTAGCAGTGATCTTACTTATCGGTTATATATTTATCAATGCATAAAAGAACATAACAACAACACAACAAAAAACACAACACACGATATAACATGGTTCACCCCCAGTTTAGGGGTTACATCCACAGAACTGTGTTTTATTCAACTCTTTACAAAAACCACAGTTCTGATCTGCGCACTCAACTACGGATCCCTTCGAGTCCTTAAAGTCACGCACACAGCTACAGGCCTCTGCGCACACAGCTGCAGATTTCCTTAATAACCCAAAACATTCTTCCCACACAGCTGCAGAGGTCATCCATGCACACAGCTGGGACTTAACCTTCTTACAAACAAGCCTTAGCTTCACATCAATTCATCTTACATCAAAAGCCTAAACTGACTTCTTTACAAGAGTTCTTATTTATAGTGCACTTATTACAAAACCATGGGCTTAAACCATGGGCACCCCGAACCCTAAACCCTAGACTTAAACCATGGGTTTATTACAAAAATAAGGTTTTTACTCAACCTCGACACCCCTAAGACTGTTTTGAGTCGTAACTCCGCTTACAACTTCCACAAAAACCGCAGAGTTACCAAAATTAGGGATCGTTAAGGTGCGCGCCCCAACAGAGATACTAGGAAGGAATATTGGTAATGAAACTTGGTTTCTCTCTCTCTCAGGCTCTTTCATCAACTCCTTTTCTAGGTCACTTTTATCTTATGATTCCCCTTTAGATCCAAAATATGAGTTAGAGCATCCAAAATCCCTAAAAGCTTTGAACTAGCTCTCCAGAGCTACCATGAGGGTTGACATCTTGCATGAGCTATCGATGACTTGTATTTCAAGTGTTGAAAATATTTTCTCATAATAATCTTCCACTCCTTGAACAAACTCATCCACCATGGATAGGGTTTGAACACATTTTTCAACAACTATTGGATCCTACAATTACCCATAAAACCCGAAAGAAATTGCTCTAATAACAATGCAATTTGTAAACTGTCATTGATATTCTACTAGAAAAATTCGTCAAAATGGATCTTACAACTTAGTTCTTATTTTATTAGCTTATTTTTACTTAATGAAAAATAAATGGGACAAGAATAAGAATAACTAGAGCAAAGAAGTACACAATCCACACAATAACACAAGATATACCTTGGAAAAAACTATTATGGGAAAAACCCAATCACAAATGAGGACTGTGCCTTTTTCTTTATGTCAAATTGTAAATACAAAGGAAATGGTACTCTATAAGGAGTTACCCATGACTCTGTAGCTATAATGGCCACTACAGGATCTCCTATCTCCTTTGTTATGCTCTAACATCCACTCCCATGTCGTTGCTCAAATATGGAACAATACAGTACATCAAAAGAATGGAAACCCCTATCTCCTCAAAAGAATGGAACACCCTATAGCCATCTAGGGTTAATTTTAAGGTTTTTGTATGCCCCAACTCCTTATTAGGGTTGGGTTTTTGGTCCTTCTAGAATGTTCTTCAAGATCCAAACATGACTAGTTCCACATGTGTAAGAAATGAGAGCTGACATTGAATCTACTCGGTACCATGGTGGTCAACTAGATATATCAACTTGCAAGAGGCATAATGTAATACCCCCAGTTTTGACTTGGAATTTATTTAACCAAATTTATTTAAATAATGTAAATATTCTACTATGGATTCCAAATGTGGAGCTCAAGGCCAAGGCTCGACTAGTGAATGGCAAGGCATGCATGTTGTAAATATCGTTGTTTAGACTGTATGTTTGGATTGTCATGCTAACTAAAAATCTATGTAAATATTATGTTGCATAAATAATAAAATAGTCCAATATGGGTGTATAAAGAGAACTCGAGGGGCTATGATTCCACCATAGGGGAAGAGGAAATTGGGGCATATGGGAGATTATATCCTTTGTTTCCAAGTCTCAATCAACCTTAGAACTCATCCAAATTCTGCCATATTCTTTTTGTGAGCCAATACCTTATTTTGGCTATTTTTCAATCATTGAATGCATGTGTGATGTTAGTGGGAAAATTCACCTCATGCAGTTATTGAATCATGGGGTAGAAGGCACTTTTGTGACATTTTCGTCAATGTCAAAAGTTAGTTTGCAGTTGTCAGGAGTCCTTTATTCTATGCTCATAAGTTATGTTAGTTGTGCTCTCACCATTATCTCATATCCTATGGATTCAACATTGATTATGTCATTCTCTAATGAATATCTACATTATGTAGAGCTCCCCACTGATGTTCATGACCATTTTCATACTATGTATAACCAAAAAAACTGAATTTAGAGATATAGTTGTAAATTTGAAAGGAAAATAAATGGTTGTACGTGATAATAGGGGTTGGGAAGACTAGAAACCCTTTCCCATTGAGTTTGGCTACTCACATATGCTTAAGAATCCACAAATTAAGGCTACAAGTGGTTCTCCAACAACATGTTGCAGGTTGGTACCCTTCTATACACACACTGAAAGCACTTGGAAAGATGACTCGCCCAAAAATATCGTGGATCATTGAAGGGGATGCTTGATCACAGAAGGGTGATGTGTGGGGAAGGTATTGTTGGAGATAAGGATATGATGACTAAGTAAGATCCATGTATAGATATGCATGTGAATTTGGCTAAGAATAGAGAGCATAATGGGTTGTGGGTTGAGAGATAGAAGCATATACGTGTTTCCTTTACCCTCATAGCCCATCTTGGGGGTGGCTTCTCGACAAAAAGATTATATGATGGATAGAGTGACTACAGTTAGGTGGAAAATTGCTCTTACATAGCAAGTCTTGGATCTATGTTGTTTAAACATAATTATTCTCTTATATTTGAATATGTAATGTTTTTATTCGATGCATGTGATTATTATGTTGGTATATGCATGCTAGATGTGTGTGCTTGGAGTTTATTTTCGTTGTGTATTCTTGTTTATGCATCTGCACACATATTTTAAATGTTATGAATTTCTAATATGGTTATGGGGAAAAATTTAGAAGCTCATATTTTGTTCATGTTTTCCTCTATGTCATATCCCCACATTTTGACTACCAAAAAGTGTTGACCATGATAAACACCTGGGGGTTCTAAGTGATATTATTTAATTACCCTAGGGAAACTTACTAAAATAATTATGTAAGAGGATTATACTAAGTTTTATTTCTTGTAATTTTTAATTATTATGCAATTAATTATGTGAAAAATAAGTTTCCATTAACAAGAGGTTCGCTTGGGCAAGCCAACTTTCCAAGGAGGAAATAGAATCTGTCACAGGACGGACAAAATCCAAGAAATGTTATCAGACACAAAAGAGGAAACTATGGGCCAAGGTAGGGCACAATTTCCATTTGGAGACTCAATCACAAAAGCAAGAAGTGTAGAAAAAGTTTTCATAAGGAAAAGTAACAACTCTGGGCCAAGGAGGGCGCAGTTTCCATTCTGGAGTTCAGTGACAAAAGCACGTAGTGCAGGAAAAGTTGTCATAGGGAAAAGTAGCAAATTTGGGACAAGGAGGGTGCAGTTTCCAAATTGGATGAAGTTGGATGACAGTGAAACATATTTCTTGTCTCACACATGATAATTTCCTCATGGAGAGAGAATTTGTGTCTAGGATTAGGGTTTTAGCAAGGCAAACTTGCTTAGCAGGTGGTTGACTTGACCAACAAGTCACCAAAGGTTTATTTAAAGGTATTTGGAACTAAATTATTCATTTTTTGATGTTTATTATGTTTATTTTGATGAATCTAAGGATTCCTTGCAGATTTTTGTGCCTCAGGTTCTTGGGAGATGCACCCCGACGTTCTCATTCCCTCTCTCCTCTTCCCCTCTTCTCCACTTCTTTGCAGGTGACTTGAGATAAGGAGGATCCCATCAATATAAAATAGACCTTTGTAGTTTATTATCACTCTTTCTGATATATATGTGAAATTAATATTCTGTCCCGTAGAGCTGCCATGACTAAATGCACATAAGGAGGGATTTTTGTGCCCAACTAGTGGGGTATTTGACTGTAAAATGTAATGGACGTAATATAATGTCCATGATAGGATTTTAAAGGATATGATATGATTAATTATGATGTATTTACCTCTTTTAAACTACATTATCATATCTTATCTCATTCTTATATGAAAGTTATGAATTATTGTACACCCTAGCTAGTTGACTAGTTAAATTTAACTAGTCTTACAGTTTTTGTAATTATGAGAGTTATGTACATAAAAATTTAATTTCATAAGTTTTTGGAGGTTTTTAAATGTCCCCAATATCCATTCCAGCCTTCAGACATAGTTTTAGTTGATTTTATGCCTTTTTTTGTCCACCTTCTTTACGCAAGGCCTCCCTAAGCCAAAACTGTCAGTTTTTCCCAATTCTTCCCAAACAACCCCAGATCACTCCGGATATGTTCTTGATTATATGAAAAAAAATTTAATAAATTTTATCAATCATACCACACCTTTGTACCCTACCAAAGCCTTTGGTTGATTGGATCTGACAAAGTCTTCCTAGTTTCATGGTTGGGTGACCCAAAAGCATGGGAGTAGGTTTCAATGGATGCTGATTCTAAAACCTAAATGGTACCTGATATAAATGTGTTAGGGAATATATTTTATAATTCCTAAAATTTTCCTTTATTTATCTCCACATCCCGCTGCCTTGTTTACAAAAGTATCAGCCAATTTCTCATATTTGCCTAGTCTCAGGAGCTCTCTGAATGAATGTAATTTTCATGTAATATTTTGTATAAAAATTATATAATAAATAATATTCTGATATGATTATATATCATGGAAATTATAATAATATCAGATATCTGAGTTCCTTTTGTGAATAATCCCTTTTAGTTTGAGTCCTTCTAGTCGAACTAGTAATTTCCTAGCACCTAGTTTGACAATTTTATGTACCAAGTCTTTGTCTAGAGTTAGTATCTCTGAAATATGTTTCAGGGATATAAAGTGGTATCAGATCTATTTCCTTGGCTCATCCTATGGAAATAAGGATCTTTTTTTAATAACATTGCATATCACTTAGTCAAGTTGCAACCATGAGGCCCATACCAATGATTGAATAAGACCTTGAGCAGTCTGAAGAAGAAGGCTATGAAGAGCCCTCATGAAATACCTCAAGTAGAGGTATTAGGAATGATGTTTTTTATTTATGTATTTCATATTATGATCAATCTCTTTGGTATAAATATACAATTATCAATAGCCAAATGTTCAATGGAAGGAACTCTAAGGAACCCTTCCAGTATTCCATGGAATACTATGCCTTGAAAGAAGAGATAAGGCAGGTCTTATCTTTTTGAGAGCACTGTACCCTTGAGATACATAAGATATTCAGAGATCCATACTATAGTACAAACATGAAAAGTATCACACACATGGTTGATGAAGTGTGCAATGAAGTGGGTACTAGAAGGTTTCCACCTAGAGCCAAAAGAGGAGCTAAAATGAAGATTCATCAAATCCATCTGCTTGTCCAAGCAGTAAGAGAATGTTTGTATTTTTTTCAAATAGAAATTTGAGTGACCATATTTATGAAGAAGCCTCAATTTCCTTGAAGAATAATATCAATGAATCAGATACCAAGATCCATGAAGTGAAGTGCAAATCACCACAAGGTAGTTGCATAAGAGGAGAAGTTGAAATTGAATGCATTTCAAGATTCTTGGTGGGTGATCTGCATATCACTGATAGATATGTGGGATCATGTATGGGTGGGGAGACACCTTTTGTATCAGATCCAAAATGAGATTACAAATAAGAATTATAGTCACCTTTGGAGCGACATAAGGAAGAAGAAGACAATGCCACATTGCTTGGGTGTGAACAAGAGAAATTGGTGGAGGAGCATGCCACCCTACCAGAAGAGGGAAATATGAAGAACATGGATGAGAAGGGTTCCAATTTTTGCAGCATCCATGTTCACTTACAACCATATGATTCATGGGAGGTTCAAAATATTGCACTTTCCTATGAGGACTACAAAATGAAGGACAATGGTGAGGGAAAAGAATTCACTCCTAGTTTCTTTGTTGGTGAACCCAAAATCAGTGTAGAGGAGGGTGAGGTTTCTAATGATGATAAGGGATATTTTGGATCATATCCAATAGAAGAACATATATCATATCTTAAATCATCAATTGAACTTCCTAATGAAGTGGAAGACAATCCTCCACCAGCTGTGTGTGAAGTAGAAAATTCAAAGGAGAAAAATCTAATGCAAAGGAATGCACACAATTCATATTTTTGTACTTACTGGAAGCATGTTGAAGATGAAATGCCAAAGTATGAGGTACTTTCTGATTTTTGCATAGATTACACTTCATTTCATCCCTATGATATACCTTCCACTTCATACAGTGTGAATGAATTTATAAGATCTTCTAATGTTGATGTGTATGCTAAGAAAGAAACATATGTTGTGGATTTATGGAAAAAGAAAGTTGAGCATATATGTCAGCCATTGGATGAAGGACACTTGATGGAGAATTTTCCTTGTGAGACAAATATTTTGAGTGGACCAATAAATGAGGACAGAGAGAATCTTATGGCAACCATGAATAACATTGTTTGACACCAATTCCTTGGTGACAAGATGTTGTTGGAAAGATTTTGGAGGTAAGTGGGAAGGAGAAGCCTTTCTAGAAGATTTCATGGAACTCAAAGAAGGAATGGCCAATATGAAGGAGAGATACATGAACTTACTTTCTGACAGAGATCATCTCCTCACGGTGGCTGAAATGTACCAGTGTGCACTCAAGAAGGAAGCAGAAGAGTCTGAAAGGATCCATAACAAATAGGAGGCTACTTGTGATTCCTGGAAGAGAACCCAGGAAGCTCTTCAAGAATCAAGGTTGTTCATTGATAAACTTCAAAAGGATTTGAATATACCAAACCCTTCGTATTGCATTATAGATGATCAAGTGCACATGGAAGGATTTAATTTGCATGTGATGGAAGAACCACATGTGGAGGACATACATGAGGAAGGTGCAGATTTGCAGGTGTTTGTGAAGATCCATGATGAAGAGTATTTTGGCCAAGCACTTGTTGGTATGAAAAATGGAATGGAGGACCTATCTATGGGAAATATGGTTGAGGACATTCCAAGTGAATCAACAAGAAAATATGATCATCTATTCATGGATTGGGTAGATAAAAATATCATAGAAATAGAGGATCAAGGATGTACTAGAATTGCTTGCATCAGTGAAGGGTTGTCTGACACACATGCTTGGAAAGAGACACATTACGAAAAACCCTTATGGATGGTAGAATATGATCTAGAGGATGTTTCTAATCACATTCCATATGGATCAAAAAATAAATTCCTTATTCATTCATTGATTGGGTGGATAGAAACAACTTGGGAATGAATACTATGGGAGGTAAAGAGTTTAATTTCTACAATAATTCTTTGTTGTGACTGACATTGTCCTGACATGTGGACAGCCACAAAGATATATTTTTCAGCCATCACGTACCTCTAGTACATATGCACAGGAGGTGCATTGTGACTTGCATATGTTTAAGGAGTTTGAGATCAAGCAAGAGGAAGAGCAAGCACTTGCATGGGTCCTAAGGGATTCTGAGTTGTTTCTATGAAAAATTTGTACAGTTTTGTAGGAGGAACATGACCACACTATCATTGAGCCAACCAATGGAGGAAGATGTGCATCCATTAGCTTTATGGATAAGTGTTGCATGGATTTGGTTCACAAGTTTTCATCCCACACTTCTATTTCAGCCATCACACATAGGGATTAAAATTCGGTGAAGGGATTTTTCCTATTAGTGCCACATGAGGAACATGAGACTCCCACATATTCCATTAATGAATTAATGGTTCATCCATGTGGTATGAAAAGTGCACCATTCCCTTTCCACGTGGAAAAGAAACATCAGAGGCATCTATTTGATGTCTTCATCGTGCATGGCTATGCATGGAAGTTCCACTTGAGCCAGTTTGGTGGAACAAGTATCATAGTGTTGAGTTTTTGCACTAGAACAAAGATAGGAGATGAGGAAGCTACAAGAAGTCCAATGGGATCAATTATATGGGGTGATTTTTGAAATTTCAAGGAAGAGAGAATGGACAGATAAGTAAGAAAACATAATGTAGAATGTATTTTATTAGAATGTAGAAGATGTATTACATAATAGGGGCCCCAGTAATTTAGATCGTAAGTGGGGAAGAGAGGTGACTTTTCAAGTCACCTCTTAGTTTATGTACATTAATTAACCTAGATTAATATTTAAATTTGGATTTTTTACATTGCCTTCCCCTTAAGGAATCTTTGTCCTCAAAGCTTATTGGACGACAATGACTACGTGAACTGTCACAACGTATCTGATGAGGATATATGTATGGTTTGTTACTGGCAGGTTTTGTCCCTGGTTCTATTTCGATTATGTGCTCAGTTTTTCTATTTGTTGGGAGCGCCATTGGTAACTTCTGAAACACATTGCGACATTCTTGAATTAGCTCATGTGTATCTGGTTGTTTATCCATATCTCCTTCACTTGTTAGAATCTCCTTTTCTTGACATTGAGGTATGTACGTTGGTGCATCTTTCCAACATAGATTTTCCATCTGATGTGATGTAACCAGTTGTGTCGGAGGTGGTTGGAACCCGTATAATTTGTGTGTTTTCCCAAACGCATGGAATTCAATAAAATGTTCTTGGTGATTTACAGAGTATGTACCCAAGGTTTGTAACTATTGTATTCCTAATACTACGTCGATTCCTCCCAGTGGTACCACAAAGAAATATGATTCTAAGTTACATTCTTGCATTTGTAACTTAACCTTGTGACATTTTCCCACATTGTCAATCTTCTTGCCATCTGCCACCATAACCTTCATGCTAGATACTGGACAAATAAATAGGTTAAATGCTTTAGCAAGGTTGACATTAACGAAGTTATGGGTGCTTCCAGAGTCGATGAGAACTGTGGCATTATTATTTTTTATATATCCTTTAATCTTCAATGTTTGTGGTTGGGAGATTCCGATAATAGCAACTAATGAGATTTGTGGGGAGTCATCATCAATTCTTGGGTGGTAGTCTTGTTGGATATTCTCTTCATTATCAATTGGTTCACTAACTTCCACCTCTGCTTCACAAGAATATATATATTTTTTGTAAGCATTTGTGCTTAGGATCCCATTTGTCTCCATAGAACTTACATTTCCCTTATTTTATTCTCTGGGCCTCTAAACTAGGCTTTGTTCCTTCCCTAAGTTGAGGTGGTGTATACCTTGGATTTCCTGTGTATGCTGATTAGAGGGGGTTCTTTTTGGAGTCTTCTTGGTCGACATTTGTATGAACGAATTTGCTTTCAATAATCCTGGCTTTACACCGTGCTTCCTCCATGGTAGAGATGTTGTGTAACTCTAGTTCATCACAGATGTGTTGTTTTAGACCGTGTATGTAGGTTTGTAGTCATTGGTCATCGGTTAACTATGGAACTCTAGTTGACAGTGCTTCCCATTCACAAGTGTACTCATCGACACTGTTGTTTTGTTGTAACCTTGTGATTTTGGCAAGGAAGTCTTTCTCTTCAACGCCTTGGAATATTTTGATGAGGTTATTCCTAAAGCTAATCTAGTTGTGAGAACATATTCTTGCAGTATTCTTCCACCATAAGTACCAATTGTAATCATTTCCTTGTAGATGCATGGAGGCATATTTAATTTTCTCGCCTTCATAATGGATGTTGTGGATGTCTAGGTATTCCTTGGCTTTGTTAATCCATGCTATGCATTGTCGTTCGTCCCCGTCACATTTGGGTAACTCAACTTTCACTCGCATTTGGCATCCTTATGTATATGAGTTTGAGGACGACATGTTGAATAGAGGATCTGGTTGCTCCAGTGTTCTGGGAGAGTTTGGATGCGAGTCATTTGATATTTGTAATCTGTCCAAGATGGCTGTTAAAACTGCCTGATTTTTCTTTTGGTCTTCTTGTAGAGTGAGGAAGGTACTCTCCATTCATGACGTGATTTGTGTCCAAGTCGACGTCAAATTGTCACTCATTTGTTTGATCTTTGCCTGGAGTTCCTCATAGTTATTGTTAATCTTCTCGTTGATTTGGTCGAACCGAGCATCCATTGATCTCGTGATTGGAATTTTCTCAATGCTAAATGTGGATTTGTTTTTGTTTTTTGTATGATGCTAGCCCGCCACGATTTTTTATTTTATTTATTAATTTATTATTATTATTATTATTATTATTATATAGTTTTTTATTAATAATAAAATAAAAATATTATTAAAAATATATTAATATTAATAATTTATTTAATACCAAAATTGGTATTGTTTGCAAGGATCACGTGTTTAAAAAAAAAAATTATGTCACGTGGTAGCAGATGGCGGAAAGGGCGCGTGGAATGGGGATGTGGTGACAGTAGCAGCTGGGGGTGGCGTGGGTGGAAGGGCAAGTGGAAGGAAGGGAGACAGTAGGGGGAGGCCGAGAAGGGTGGTGGCGAGTGGAGCAATGAAGAATGGGGGGGTGGAGAGGGGTGGTGGGCGAATGGAGTAGGAAGCAGGAAGGGAAGGAAGGCGACGATGTTGTGAAGGCGGAGTGGGAGATGGTGGAGGTGGTGTGAAGGTGGAGTGGAATGAGTAGGCTAGTGTATAGGTGGTCGAGAGGAGGGAGTGGATATGTGGAATACATAGAGGGTGGAAGGAGGGAGGGAATGATGAGCAGGTGGGTGGCATGCATGGAGAAGGTGCAAAGTGGGGTTTTGGGAGGGTTTGATGGAGGATGTGCAGGGTGGATGAGAAGGTGAGGAGAGAATTTTGGTTGAGTGGAGAAACTTGGAGGACTAGAGGGATGGTGTGAGGAAGGAAGGGTGAAGGGAGATGTGGATCAGGTGGTAGAGGGGGAATGGAGCAGCAAAGGATGGAGACAGTGTGGTGAGGAGTGCAGCGTGAGCGCGGGGAAGGTAAAGACGAGGAGGGTGCAGTGAAGGTGGTAGTTGGGAGTGGTGGTGGGATGGGGCTGAGAGCCGAGAGGCTCTGATACCAATGAAAGAGCAAGGAAGAGAGAATGGACAGAGAAGTAAGAAAACGTAATGTAGAATGTATTTTTTTTAAATGTAGAAGATGTATTACATAATAGGGGCCCCGGTAATTTATATCGTAAGTGGGGAAGAGAGGTGACTTTTCAAGTCACCTCTTAGTTTATTTACATTAATTAACCTAGGTTAATATTTAAATTTGGTTTTGTTACAATTTTCCATCCATGGATTGGATGAGTAGAGACATTTTGGAGATGGGAACCCCAGGGGATCACCACCTGTTCCTTGGGAACATAAATTATGTATGTTTCGGTGCTTTCTAGCACATTGAGTTACATATGGTGGAGATAACCAAATTGATTTGGTCCCACATTGAGGAATTCCATGCCTGGTGGGAGAGTCTCAAAAAATTTCAATTTGGCATGGGGAGAGATGAACTTCCGGTGTGGTGGTATGATTTTCACAACCTCATTTTCATCCTCTACAATGATAATTTTTTTTGTTTTTACTAATTGTTGGAAGGAGGCAGATAAAACTATGGGACCCTAGAATTCTTGGGAATGACATATTTCCAAGGGGGAAAAAAATTGGGTCCTTACAGAGGAGGCAGTGGGATCCAGGAATTCTACTCAATTACCTTAACTAGGTTGACAATTTTGTTAAAAGAAGTGGTCATCAAAGAAAGTACTATGATCAAAGTGGTGCAACAGAAGCATGGTGGACAAAATTTATAGCACTCTGGAGTGCTTCTGCTTGAGGACAAGCAGACTTGGGAGGGGAGGACTATCATATCCCCACATTTTAACCACCAACAAATGTTGACCATGATAAACACCTAGGGGTTCTAAGTGATAGTATTTAATTACTCTAGGTAAAATTGATAAAATAATTATGTAAGAGGCTTATACTAAGTTTGATTTCTTATCATTTTTAATTATTATGCAATTAATTAAGTGGAAAATAAGTTTCCATTAATAGGAGGGCCACTTGGGCAAGCCAACTTTCCAAGGAGGAAATAGAATCTGTGATATGAATGACAAAAGCCAAGAAAATTTGTCAAACACAAAAGAGGAAACTCTGGTCCAGGGTAGGGCACAGTTTCCATTTGGATACTCGGTCATAAAAGCAGACAGTGCAGAAAAAACTGTCATAAGGAAAAGAAAAATTCTGGGCCAAGGAGGGCGCAATTTCCATTCTGGAGGTCAGTGACAAAAGCAGGTAGTGCACGAAAATTTGTCATAGGGAAAAGCAACAGATTTGTTCCAAGGAATGCGCGGTTTCCAAATTGGATGAAGGTGGATGACAGGGAAAAATATTTGTTGTCTCACACATGCTAATTTCCTCATGGAGAGTGAATTTGTGGCTACGGTTAGGGTTTTAGCAAGGGAAACTTGCTCAACAAGTGGTTGACTTGCCCAACAAGTCACCAGAGGTTTATTTACAGGAATTTGGAGCTCCATTATTCAGTTTTTGATTTTTATTATCTTGATTTTGATGAATCTAAGTATTCCTTGTTGATTCTTGTGCCTAAGGTTCTTGGGAGATGCACCCCACGGTTCTCATTCACTCTCTCCTCTCCCCCTCTTCTCCCCTTATTTTGCAGGTGACTTTAGTTGAGGATACCATAAAGATAATATATACCTATGTAGATGATTCTCACTCTTTCTAATCTTTTTTTTACAGTAATATTCTATCCCATATAGCTGCCATGATTAAATTCACATAAGGAGTGATTTTTGTTCCCAACTAGTGGGGTATTTGACTGTAAAATGTAATGGGAGTAATATAATGTCCATGATAGGACTTTTAAAGTATATGATATGATTAATTATGATGTATTTACCTCTTTTAAAATATATTATCAGCTCTTATTTCATTATGATACGAAATTTATAAATTATTGTACACCCTAGCTAGTTGACTAGTTAAATTTAACTAGACTTACAGTTTTTGTAATTATGAGAGTTATGTACATAAAAATTTAATTCTGTAAGTTTTTTGAGGTTTTTAAATATCCCCAATATTCATCCCAACCTTTAGAAATATTTTTAGTTGAGTTCGTACCTTGTTTGGGACACCTTCTTTACGCAGGGCCTCCCCGGCCCAAAACTGCCAGTTTTTCCCAATTATTCCCAAACAACCCTAGATAAATTGGGATATGTTATTTACTATATGAAAAAAATAATTAATACCTTTTACCATTCACACCAAACATATGTACCCTTCCAAATACCTTGTTTGATTGGATCTGACAAAGTCTTCCTAGTTTCACAGTTGGGTGACCCAGTAGCGTGGGAGTAGGTTTCAGTGGATGTTGATTCGAAAACATAAATGGTACCTGATATAAAAAAATTTATGGAAGCTAGTTTATCAGTCATAAAATTTTCCTTGATTTCTCTCCTCGGCATGTTTCCTTGTTTGCAAAAGTATCAGACAATTTCCCATATTTTCCTAGTCTCAAGAGCTCTCTAATTGAATGCAATTTTCATGTAATATTTTGTATAAAAATTATATCAGAGATAATATTCTGATATTATTACATATAATGGAAATTAAAGTAATATCAAATATCTGAGTTCCTTTTGTGAATAATCCCTTTCAGATTGAGTCCTTCTAGTCAAAACTAGTAATTTCCTAGCACCTAGTTTGACAATTTTATGTACCAAGTATTTGTCTAGAGTTAGTATATATGAAATATTATTTGGGGATATTACACTCTATTATTTGGAGTTACATAAGGGGAAGTGACACATAACTTTTTCATTCAAAATTCATTGCAATTTTTGGACCGTTGGAAAGGTCTCTAATTATATAATCACGTGAAGGGACATGGTGAACGCCATGAACTTTTGACCTAAAAAAACATCATGTAGACCTTTTAATAGGCCCTAGAAGGTGATAGACACAAATATTAAAAATTATACCTTCCCTATCCATAAAATGGACCTTATAGGCCAATTCACCCAATATTCTAACCCGAAAATCTCCAAGAAGGTGACAAATTATATATTCATCCATTTTGGATCACTAATCAAGCAATTCCTCTTGAGTGTAGAATTTTCATTTTAATTGGGGTCCTCCCCCAAAGGAAATGGATACCCTAAATTTAGTTGTTTTATCTCATTTAATTCATTCTTAACTCTAGTGGTCAATATTGAGCACACAATGAACGATTTTATTGTTTTGTACAAGTGGATTCAACTGTATTTAATCTCCCACATGAGAGGGGATTCTCACTCAATCCATAGGGTCACTCTTCTAGTTATGTGTATGTGATGTATAGCACTCCAATATGTGTTATTTCTGCTAGGGGGACATCTCATCAAATAGACCCCATAAATCAGTAGACCGTGAATACTTTGGTATATTGAAAGTGGAAGGACATAGATGGAAGGTAAACAGATATAATTATTGGCTCTAGCTTTCAGGTATTTCTTTGAAACTCAACCTCACCCTATCCATGCCACTAATTTGTATCTTAGTGGAAAATGTTGGGGCTTCTGGATACCGTATTTTAGGTGTTGAGTCCTTAGATAAGCTTTTGGGTCTTTTAGGAAGCATGGATAATTTGGGTTGGAGATACGGGCTTGGAAAAATACATGGAGACATTAGGGATCTCTACATTATGATGAGTATGATTAATTACCAACTTGATAAGGTTATAGAATGTTATAATTTTAATGGTTATATTATCTCTTCAAACAATTAACATTATTTCATCATAATCATAAGCAATAGGATCACTGAAAGCAAGAGAAGCAGAACAACACAAAAGAACACAAATATTTTCCTCTCTGAAACCACAAGGGAGAAAACCCAACAAATTCTTTATTATAGATTTTTTCACCAAGTGTAATGCCAACCAAGATAATATAAACCCCAAAGACAACAGTAGCTACTTATTCTCTCCAATGAAATTCTTCTTCTCTCTCGTGTGCACTTGCTTGAGTGAGTTGTGTGTCCAAATGAGAGGTGTGTCATCTCTATTTATACACATCATGTGTGTGATATTTTTCCCTAACTAGGACAAATTCTTACTCATATTGGGCCGACTTGTCTAGGGAGACTCAAAATAACATTTATATAATATTTCTTTTGTGTACTATTGACCCGACTTACAAATGAAGGTTTACATTGATTCTTACAATACTTTTACATGACCAACTACATCAAGAACATCCCTCGAAGGAGGTACAACAATAATACAATAAGAATATATTATGAAGTTACACAATATTCAATACTCCCTCTTAATAAGGAAGGTATTCTTCCATCACAATCATCACTGGAGCTCATCATTGTGGTTTCAAATCGATACTTGGGCCATTTACTTGTGACATCTCTTGAATATATACATCATAATAAGTTCTATAGAGCCAACCCTTTTTCATATTTGATGTATATATGTACAACAACCAACCCTTTTTCATGTTGGGTGTACCTCTATAGAGATAGCCCTTTTTCATGATGGATGTATATCCATATAGAAATGAACCATTTTTCATGTTAGGTATACCTCTACAAATCCAACCCTTTTTCATGTTGGATGTATATCCATACAACAACCAGGTTTTTCATGTTGGTTGTACCTGTATAGAGCCAACCCTTTTCCATGTTGGGTGTAGCTTGACATGTTCGTACAACACCAACCCTTTTTCATGTTGGATGTACCTCCTCATGTCCATATAGTGCCAGTCATTTTCATGTTATATGTACATATCTGCAGTGCCATTATTTTTTAATACTATATTCCTATCCCTTCAGGGCTAGCCCTTTTTCATACTGGGTGCACATCTTTACAGAGCCAGTCATTTTTCGTACTAGATGTAAGTCCCATCCTTGTAGGGCCAGTACTTTTTCATGTTGATGCAAAGATCGCACATCTTCCTTAGAGCCATCCCTTTTTCATGTTGGAGGTGAAGACCACACATCTTCCATAAATCCAACCCTTTTTCATGTTGGATGTGAAAATCGCACATCTTCCAAAGAGACATCCCTTTTTCATTTTGGATGTGAAGATCACACGTCTTCCACATATCCATCATGTTTTCATGCTAGATGTGAAGAGAAAAATTTTGCATCTAATATTCATCACTCCCTCTTGCGACTAACACTGGTCTGGAAAACTCCAATCATGTCCCTAAAGTACTCAAACTCCACTCTTAACAGAGGCTTGGTCAATACATTGACTATATGTTTGTCTATCACAATATATTGGATCTTAATTGCCCCTCTCTGCTTCATATCCCTAATATAGTGATACCAAATATCAATGTGCTTTGACTTATTATGGAACAAAAGGTTATTGAACAACTTCACAACTCTGGTTGTCACAGAATACACAAGTCATCTCTAACTTGACATCAAACAATCCCACAAGTAGCTTTCTAAGCCACACTACCTCAGAACTAGTTGAAAAAGTTGCAATATATTATACCTTAGTTGTGCTCAGTGCTACACTTGTATTCTTCCTACTGAGCCAAGAAATCATGTGAGACCCCAAACTAAAGCAACACCATGAAATTCTCTTCCTATCCATAGCACTACTAGCCCAATCTAAGTCAACATAGCCCTGCAGGATAATCCTCTGATATGTCATATATCTGAGGTCATACTCAATCGTACCCTTCAGGTACCTCAACAAATTCTTTGCAACAATCAGGTGAACACGTCTTTGCTCTATCATGTACTGACTCAATGTGTTCACAACAAAGCATATACCTCGCCTTGTGTTCGTTAAGTACATCAATGAACCAATCATTTTCCTGTAAACAATTAACTGCAATTCATCATCATGAATCTCTTCGAGATCTCTACTGCATATTTTCCTTGACTAAGGAAAACCTCATATGGATTCCTCCACACCTCAAGACCTAAGAAATAGTGCATCATACTTGGGTATTTCATCTTGAACTCTGCACAAGTTTCTTCTTTGTTTCTGCAATGAGCTTCTCGTCACCTATCAGGAATAGGCCATCTACATGCAATAGTAGTATAATCGGTTTCCCATCCTCAACCTTGAAGTAAAGGTGTCAATCCGCTTTACTCTTTGTAAATCCCAAGGTCGTCATAAATCCATCTATCATGTTGTACCATATCTTTGGTGTCTATTTGAAATTGCTCCATGTATACTTCGTCTTCATGAGGAGAGACATCTGGTATCACTCTAAGAATACCCCTGAGATACTGAGACAAACAACCCTTGTCATGGATAGATGCTAAGTGATGATTTCTCTCAATATTCTTCTAAAATCTGTGTTGAATTCACTCCCTTTGAAGCGGAGATTTCCAGCTCCCTCTATAACTAAGCACTATCCTCCCTCTACATATTAACATCCTGTACTCTCTACATCGGATCATTTTGCACTACAATAACCGATATCCTTTTATGTTGTTGATGTTCTATGTATCCATCTATGTCATCTCTCAAGGTCACTGGATATTGAGATATCGAACTTTGTTGCAAGTTCCCTCTAGCACCCATCTATGAACTTATTGTCCTATGTAGGTTGTCATATTCAAACTTGTAGCAAAGGTTGAGATATACATTACTCTAGGTGATCCTCAAGCTCATCATGTGATTGTATGTCATGGGTGCCTTCTGATCTCATATAATACCTTCTTTAATATGCACACATGTGGTTCTTTATAGAGAGTCTTGAATCTTGGAGTTTTCTTGACATACACTTCTACTTCGATTGCACTGTCTATCTAGTGTAATATCCATCACTGGAGAAGTATGTTTAGCCACTAGAGCAAACGTCTAATCATAATCAACTCCTTATTTTTTAGAGAAACCATGAACCTTGATTTGTAATTCTGTAGAATGTTTTATCTTGTAAATTAAGGTTGTTGTTGAATAATCACTTGTTATTCGGAACAACTCTCATCATCCTTCTCTTGTAGATGATAACACATGATCTTTCATACAAGCCAAAATTAATCATTTTATTAGTAATCATTCATAATTATAATATTTCATAATGACATTATAATGACAATGCATAAATCATACAATTATGCAACCATTTTAGCCAATGCTTTGGCACAACATTCATCTATATCCATCTCTACCAAAACATAATTAAGAGTGTGCACTTCTCCCAACATGTCAACAAAGAGGTTTCATTCTAGATAATTAATAATACCTCGTAGAATGGTGTGCATCACCATAGTCTACTTACCCATTACATGCATATTAGTAGTATAATGTTCATCAATGAATTTACTCTAGCATGCATAATGCACTTCCAAAATCTAGGAACATAAATATGTACATAACTGAATAATGTCATAAAATGACAATTCATATACTTATATTTGTTTGTATGGTTTTCTCCCTCTTAATATTTGTTTCCTTGCAAGTTCTAAGGCTTGATCAAGTTATGAACTTATGGAATATTGTAGGAACTTTGACCTTGCTCCTAATGTCTTCCAAATACACTCGATTCTCTTGGATATGTCTTTATATCTTGGAAAATGTATCTTGACATTCTTGCTAAGTATTCACCATCATGTTTGATCAAATACCTTGTCTAATTCTTTCTTTTGCTAGTGTAGGTTTCCTTCTTTATCAACGATAGTCTTTCCTTTCGAAAACATTAGAACTTCACCATCAACAAAAGAAACTTTATATCCTTGTTCTTGATATGAAGATAAATTATTCATCTTTAATATTCATAGTCCAACTTGTAGGAGGCTTCTCCTACCCCTTCAATAATATATTGATAATCATATTTAAGCTTCACCTTATGAGATGAATCCTTCTGAATCACACTTGTGAGATAATTACAATACATATTCTTCATCACTTGAGGAATCTTCCCTTGCTCTTCTTTTATCCGATTCATCATCTTCTATGGCGTGAACATGATACGTATTATCCTTTCCTTTCTTTGGATGGCCTTTTCCTTTGGGGAAATCTCTTGCAAGATTTCCCATCTCATCATAAGAATAACATCTGAAACTTGAGTAGTCTCTCTTTTGGAATATTCTAGGCTTCTTGTGACAATTTTCTTCTTTCTTGGTATTTCCCTTCCTTATATGAGTTGTTAGGGATAGAATTCCATCTTCACTCATCATCTCTTCTCTGGCTACTAATTTGGCTTCTTCTTGAGTGCATTCCTCCCATAGTCTACTAAATTTGGTGAGATTTCTTCTAGCACAAATTCCTCGAATGAATTATTCCCATAATCTTGGGAGACCATTCAGAGTAGTCATCACCAACTCTGCCTCTTCAATATTGTCTCCAATAGCATATAATTTTTATTTGATTTGGGAGACCCTTGTGAAGTGAGATTGTATACTTTCTAATTCTGCATCTTCACACCCTTAAGTTGAGTTCTCAAGGTCATCTTCCTATTGATGTCATTTCCTTCATACAAGTTGGTCAAAGCATCAAAAATATCCTTGGGAGTCTTCAAGGAGGATACATGTGAGATCAAATGATCCTTGATGGAATAGGAAATAATACTCTTGGATTTGACCAAGTTATTCTTATGCTTAGCTTTGTATTCATCTCCCTCTAGCTCTGCAACTTCTCCTTTTACATAGTTTTCTAAATCATGTTCTTTTAGTATAAGAAGCATTTTATACTTCCATGAACGAAATTTATCATCTCCTTTAAGCTTTTCCTCAATCTTGGTATTGTTTGTCATCTTGATAGAATGATAAACTAAAATGGAAATAGAGAGAATAGTACTTACCAATAAGAGTGCTTCAACCAAATGCTTGCTTCAATGTCTTTCTAGAAAATTACTTCTAGTTGACCTAGGGTTTGATAGAGAAACCCTAATTTTTACAATTTGGTATCTTGAAAATATGATTGGAGATAGATATGTGCCTCCTGAAGGTGACTTAAGAAATGTACTAATTTTTCCAAATTTGTGGAAAGAACTACAAAAATTTTAATGCCCTAGTTTTCGCGAACATTAATGATAGGTCCAAAACTTGAAAATCCTCGGATATGATTTCTGCCTCCATAGGAAGATGCACTCTCTTAGGGTGAGTTGAAGAACTCCTAGGTCAAACTCAATTGGTGGAAAGAAAATATTAAAGTGTGGAGCCCTAGTTCTTGACCCTGCTAGTTTTTAGGTCAAAACTGAAAAACCACAAAACTAGAATCTTCCTCCACAAAAATATGTTCCCTTTTGGGGAAATTCCAATGATGCAAAGGTCGAGATTGATCTGTGGATGGAAAGACATAAAATGTGGAGCCCCAGTCTCCGACAATTGCAATTTTTGCAGCTGTTACGAATTTACAATGAATTATTTCAGCACAACTCTGATACCATGTTAGAATTTTAATGGTTATACTAGATCTTCAAACAAATAGCATAATTTCATCATAACCATAAGAAATAGGATCATTTAAAGAAACAAAAGTACAACAACTCAAATATTTTACTTTGGGAAACCACAAGGGAGAAAACCAGGAAACTTCTTTACTATAGATTTTGTCACCAAGTTCAATGCCATGACAAGACAAGATAAACCCCAAAGACAAAAGCAAATACTTATTCTCTCAAAGGAACTTCTTCTTCTCTCGCTTGTGCACTTGCTTGAGTGTGTTGTTTGTCCAAACCCTCTCTATTTATACGCATCATGTGTGTGGCCTTTATCCCTAACTGGGTATACTTCTTACTCTTACTAGGTCGACTTGTCTAGTGAGACTCAAAATAACATTTATATAATATTTCTTTTGGGTATTATTGACCTGAATTACAACTTAAGGTTTAAATTGGTTCTTACAATACTTTAACATGACCAAGTACATCAAAAACATTCCCCAAAAGAGGTACAACAATAATACAATAAGAATATCTTCCAAAGTTACACAATCTTCAACAACATCCATTAAACAACCAATCATATTACTCGTATATATTCTATGTTTGATTCCATGGAAAGTGAGGTTCAAGAGTAGAGAGGATAGTTAAATAATCTTTCCACTACTTCATAAGTGCACCTAAATCTCCTAATGGATGGCCACTCACAAAATACCCTTGGTCAAAAATACAAGGTCGTGAAAGAAGACTCAACGCAAGAAATTGGTATGGTCCTCATCGATATCTCCAATTTCTAAACTCTGAATATGCATAAAACTTTTGAGTTAGCTAGGCCAATCCTATATTTCCTATGCATATTTTTTTGGAAGTTCTTGATGGGACAATTTGTTAAGGTTTTTAGCACTCACTAATATGTTAGAATTATAATAGGAAGTATGGTATATCAGGCTGAAAAGAAATTTTTTGGAACCCTGTTAGAGCAAGAGCATTTTTCTCAAATGATATATTTGTAATTCTGGTTGTTATTATCAACTTTTTTAATGTAAAATTACAATAATTTCGATTATAAAAAATAATAATAATAATGAATATGTAACATGGAATGAATGAGAAATTGAATGTTAGACATTTAATATTGAACTTTCAAAATTCCTAAAATTGTACTATTATTAATTGAAAAAATAAGTGTTAATTAATAGTGTTTTTTAATAATCAACAAATATCAAACAAGAGAAAGTTGCAAAGCAAAAAAGTTCCAATCATGTTTTAAAAATTTGTCCAAAAAAATCACAACAAATATATGCAAATATTTAAACAAGCATCCATTATGTCTCAATCTCATGGAGTTAATAAATAAGCATTTTGTGTGAAATCCATAAACTTTGAAAATACATTAATTTATAAGAACAAGTTTCAACAAAATATGTTATTTTTTTCCAAGAAAAAAAGATCACAGTCCATGATTTTCATTAATAATAAAAATATAAACCATGATTTTCATTAATAATAAAAATATGAACCATATTGTTCAAAACTACCATTGATGGCCTCACATTAAAAAAATCTAGAAAATATTGCTTTCTAAGTCTATCTAACAAAATTATTTACTATAAAAGTATCTTGTGGATACTGCTTTCCACATATAAACAAAAATTGCAGCTTCATATAGCATCATGGATGTCTAGAAAAGGATAGGCCCATACCTGCCTTATGGGAAAGTAAGATTCTTTAAGGGTCCAATATCAACTTCCTTAATGTTGTCTTTATCAACTTGCCAGATCTTGGCACAGTCTTGCTCAATCAAGATGCCCTGTTTTGAAAGGATATGGACCTGATTATTTCGATCACGATAGATATAATGGATGGAGATGTGATCAAAGAAATATATTTCTCTTTTGACATGATTAATGATAGGCCTTAAAAATATGTTATGTTTTTTTTACTAGATATGCGTATTTAACCAATCCACCACAAGTTTTGAGTCCCCATAGATCTAAATCCTCTTGATGAGCAGATGGAGAGAAAGTTAAGTTTAATAATCATTAGGATGGTTGAAATTTCTACCAAGTTGTTTGAGGTTCGACGTATGTTTGTTGCAAATTTATACTACAGTGAATCATATAGGTATAAATATCCCCAACTCCACCATGGCTTGGATTGGATTTCTGGAAGTAGCACCGTTAAAGAAAGACCATGACATATTCTTGTTGATCATTAACTGAGAATGAGAATGAGCCTTTCTGTTGGGATGCTTTTTAATATGAGGAAAATGTTGTAAAATGGTAATTCTTTTTTTTCATGTGAAGACCAATGGAAGAATGGAAATGTCATGAAACATGGATTTGTGACATGTCTTGCAGGTACTCCGTATAATCAGAACTGCCAGAGATTTATAGTTTAGGTAGGTCTCAATTATAGCCCATAATTGATATGCATCATGAGGGGAATTCCCTTCCCAAATAAAAGGAGGAGGCATCTATGTTATATTAGAAGCATGACTCCACATCTGNCACACACACACACACACACACACACACACACACACACACACACACACACACACACACACACACATATATATATATATGTATGTATGTATGTATGTATGTATATATATGTATATATATGTATATATGTGTATATATGTGTATATATATGTATATATGTGTATATATGTGTATATATAAGTATATATATGTATAAATGTATAAATAAGTTTGGCCTGTATTAGCCCCCTCCCCCTATTGTATTTTTAAACCACTATATTTTATCCTCCTCATTTTTCAAAAATATATTTTAAGAGAAAAGTTGTAGGATGTCATTGATTTTTTGCATTTCTCTTATGGATCCATCTGAGAACAAAAGTATGTCCTCGAAAAATAGCAAGTGGGTAATGAATATTGGGCCACCGAAATGATGACCTCTAAGACTTCCAAAGGTCCTAGTAGATGTTATAATACGTATGAGACCTTCCATGATGAGAAGGAATGATAGGGGTGCTATAGGGAATCCCTACCGAAGACCTCGTCTAGGCCAAAACAAATGTGATGTTGACTCATTGATCAATACTACATAGCTAACCGATTGAACTCATGATAAGATCCAATTAACAATGGGGAGGTCAATACCAATCTAGAGAATAACAAGTCGAAGGAATTTCCAATTTACCCTATCATAATATTTAGTAAGATCCGCTTTGATGATGACAATAGGAATTTTTCCAATTTTTGAAGAATGTAATAATTCATGTGCAATCCCAATCGCATCATCGATTTGTCGTCCCTCAAGGAAGGAAAATTGTCCAAGGGTAATGGCACTTGAAAAATAATCTTTAACATTTCATCTAGAACTTTTGTAGTAAGATTATATATAACATTACATAGGGAAATGGCTCTAAGGTCACCCATTTTCTTAACCTTATCAATATTTGGAATCAGAGTTAAGAAGGTGGATTTGAAAGCAGCAAGAATTTTCCCCTTTTTCCAAGACTCCTCAATAGTTTTTAGTAAATCGGCTCCAATGGTTTCATACATACCCATGTAAAATTAAATGGGCCAGCCATCCAACCCAAGGCTCTTATCAAGGGGCATGGATTTGATCATGTGTAACAACTCCTCTTTCATGATGGGTGCATTTAATGAATCATTATGTTCATAGGTATAATGGAAGCATTATTGCCTTCGTTATATTAATCAGTGAAGTGCTTAACCTCGACCTTACCAATTTGGGTGAAACCTGAGAAAGTGGAATTGTTCTCATCCTCAATTTCCCATATCGAGTTTGTTTGGATTATGTGCTTGATAAAATAATGAAAGTATTTTGAATTTTTATCACCAGCCTGAAGCCACAGTGCATAGCTCTTCATTCAAGTAGTTTTTTCCTCCTAGAGAAAGATATAATTCTTTTTGTTTTCCAATTTCATGATCCCTAGTTGTTGCTCTGAATTAATGAGCTTGGTATAAACTAGATAGGGTAGCCTCATGTCGAATAATCTTTTGTTCCTTTTTAATTTTCTTCTCTTTAATCTATAAGATGGTGAGGGATTTTAGGTTTTTTAGATTATTTAGGAAATGAACCGTCATTGATACCTATGTGTCATGCTCATAAGTCATCTAGTTGCTTTTAACCAGGGTTTGAAACCCTTCATCCTCAAGATGAGTGGCATTGAATTTAAAAGGATATGGAGGCTTCATGTTATCCCTCTTCATCTCAAAAAACAAATGAAAGTGGTTTTATGCACTCTCAGAGATGACATGTTTCTTTATTACTGACACATTCAGCTTCAAAGCCTCATTAATGAGAAATCGATCTAATCTTTTGGCTATATCATGTGCCCCAATGTGTTTGTTCCTCAAGGTAGCGGTAAAGACAGTCGGTGTTATATCCAATAAATCCATATCTTCAATTTTACTTGAGAACAAATTAGATAGCAGATATTTTTAACTAAAAGGGCGCCAAGTTTTAGACTCTCCTATGGAGAAGTTCAAGTCTCCTACCAAGATATAATAGCCTAATGAGTGAAAATACGTAGAGCTAAGTTTGTCCCAAAACTCAGTTCACCAAGAGTAGGGGCCATATAAGTTAAGAATTGAAAATTGGATGCCTAGGTCCCTACAAGAGAAGTTGGATCCAAGACCATTTGAGATCCCCCAACTTGAGTTACATTCAATCAATCTAGATTTCCATCCAGTAATTTGACCCCCTGATCTACCACAAGCATATAGAGAGTGAAAGTCCCATCCAGGTAGAAGAGATTGAAGCATTGATACTGCAGATTCTCCAATAGACATAGTCTCCTAAAGTAAAAGAATATTCAGTTTGTATAAATCCACAAGTCTCCTAAGGGACATTATTTTATAGGGTTTCCCTAACCCTCATAAGTTGTAAGAGATGCCTCGCACTGGGGGTGTGTATCCTCAAGGCCCCCTTAATAGTTTTCTGACATCCACCACAAACTTCAGTGGCAGCTAAGTCCTTGGCCCTTGCCATGACAAGCTGTCTACCCCATAGTCTTCGTATTGTCCCAATATGATCGGGGGTGAGTGAAGTACCCTTTTCCTCTTTCAATCATATTTTGATGGTCAAACGGGGTCTAAAATAATATCAAGGAGAATATCTGGTCATGCTCAATATGACCAATTTCTCATCAAGTTGGGAGATGGAAGGGTCAATGATTAACTCATGATGAGGGTTTATAACATATGTATATACATATGAGTTCAATGGTGAGTCAGGGGAGTAGGTAGGGGATGAAATGGGGGAATCGGTTGAGGAGTAGGGATATGGGGGTAGGGTTTCCATTTATGCCCGGTCGGTGGGTAAGAGAGTATGGTTTGTTTGATTATGAGAATAATTGGAGGGTGGGGTTAAATAAGTTGTTGGTAGGGTTGGATGATTAATTGTTTGAGTGTATGATGTGTATGGGGATATCACATATGTGGGGAATGTGGTGGGTAGGCTAAATAAATTATATCCAATTTTAGAGGGAAGTTGGGTCGATATAAGGGATTATAGGGTTGTGGATGTGTAGGTCTATAACATGGAAAAACAAACCTATATGTTGTGGGAGGGGTCTCATCAAGGGTAGGAATACTAAAAGGAGGGGTTATATTAGCACTTTTAAAAGGGGAAGGCTCACCAAAAGAGGTTGTAGAGTGAAAAGGGTCATATATACCTAGAGAATGGATCTCTCCATGTTGGGTATTCAACGAGTATACTAGATGGTATGGTGAAAATGGCATAAGAGCCCCTAATGAAAACTAAATAGGTGTTGAGACCATGGCTTGAATAGACGCCTAAGAGATAGTATTTTATGACCATAATTTCCGGGTGAAAGGTTTATCACAATCCTATATAAGGTGTCCATAGGAATGGAACTAGTTGCATCTGAAGGGGATCTCACTGTAGTCAAGATCCTGAGTATGGGAGACATCACCCTTTGAGATGATGATATGTTCTGGTAGGCCTTTGTGGGTATCCAATTTGACTAGTAGTTTGGCCATAGCCATATTACTGGTTGCATCCAAACTCTAATCCGCATGAAGAAACTTACCCACTGCAAAACCAATCTGCTCAAAAAATTCCATGGTCCATAGCTCAAAACGAAGTCCCAAAAGTTTGATCTACGTGGGATAAGTATAAACTTTCTCCTTGTGTGCCACAACTTTCAAGGTCCATCATTTCACTTTGAAGGGTTGTTGTCACCAAAAACAATCCCCTAAAATAATCCTCGTAACAAATTAAAAATTGTTTAAGATGGACCCCAGCCACCATTTTTATAGAGAAAAACATTGTAATTTCCCAATTCAGAAATTCCCAACAAAGGCAGAATTTTGGAAAAATTGTCTTCACTAGTTTTGACTTTGGGGAATTCGAATGGCTCGAGAGGGTATCAAATTTGGTAGGGACTGATGTGGGGAGTATTAGGACTATTAAATTGACTCTTTGATACTTTTATGATATATCATAGACATATGCAACTCCATTTAGGAATGATAGCTACAAGGGAAAAATTACTAGCAATTTATGATGCAATCCCCCCTAGGGTGTGGGAAAAAATGGCTCTCCAACTCCTATGCAACCCTCCCAACTTTCAGAACAGAGTATGGGGAATGTAATTATAATTCATTTAATGTAATTTGGTGTGGTTAATATTTCTGAAATAGAGGATTAAATCTTCATATTCGAATGCATAATTTCAATGATATTTTCTAAAGGGAAATGGCACATAAAAGCTCAACTTTGACTCATAAATGGTGCATATAATATTTCAGAACAGATAAATATGAATATATACCATTGAAAACATTTAAATATCTCACTAAAATCATATAACATTGACCTAAGTCGCAATATACATCTGATATACAATCTCCATTGAAAGGGAAAATCATCACATGGAAACTAGTCACAATAACGCTTGGAAATGTGGACATTTGCATATGTATTTATTCTGATTTTGACTTAAAGAGAAGATGAAAGACATATTACAAATCCATGAATAATTCACCCATTCTTTGGAATCAAATGAACTCAATGGGGCCAACCACCATTCACACAAGTGTGCGTTCATAGAAAAACATTGAAATATGGAAGTGGAAATGGAGAGGATGGGAGGAGAGATGGGTCACGAACAATAACAGCCTCCTATATGAAAAAAAACACTCCATGAAGCTCCCAATAAGAGGTCTAAATTTCCTATCCCATGGCCAACTTGGATGAGAATCTCACTCTATCGAAATTGGTTCACTAGCATGGTAAGTGTGCACTCACCATGCAATGGACAAGCTAATGCTCTCCAAATGCCAAAGGCAAATTTACAAATGATCAAAAGTTATTTATGATTCCTCATGAAATATTTTTATAATTCTCCTAAGGTCCTCCAAGGTCTAATTCATTCCCATATGATTCTTCCACCTCGTCCTTGATGGTTAGTAACCTCTGTGCCAGTTAGCCTTCTCCTCAACCCTTTGTCTTCCACCAAATTCGAATGGTTGCCACGTAGTCCCAAGTGCACCCTCTTGGAGTATATTTTTAGCCCTGACATGCCAGGTTGTCATAGGTCTCCAATCAGGTCTACAATCATATCTGACTGGTCATAGAATCTTCCATCATTGTTGTCATAGAGCGCGGGGAATCTAACTCCACATGGCACTGTTGTTGTTGCAACCGATTCCCCAAAAACTTTATATATATTAGGGACCCTCCTTACCTTTTTAGTTGAAAGCTTACTTCTACTAGATTTTTCATCTCTAGAGAGTCTATCTTAAACACTTAGTTTTTCCCAAAAATTTGACAAAGAGATTTTTTTTGGGTAAGTTAAAACTCATCTTTTTCAAGCGACGTAGCAGAGTAACTTGGCAAGTTTCTCTAGTGTATTGCAGGAACTAAGCTAGTCGCTTTGACACGTCGACTTGGGAAAAAGAAGTTGTTCTTTGAAGGGTTGTTTTAGAAAAACTTGACGAAACTTGCCGACACAGTCGGGAGTAACTCGCGAGTGACCACCAACACAATCGAAAGGATCAAAGGAAGTTCCCAGCGTTTAATTTTGGCCCATTTTTTGGAAAGTTTCAAGTTTTCCACCGATGCAAGTGATGAATGAAAAAACCCATCGAAGTACCTTGGTGATTTTTTGCCGACACCGTTGAATAAAACTCATTGATTTTGTCGACACGGTCAGAGAAAAATTGTTATTGGATGCCGATACAATCAGAGAAACTCGTGTTTTTCCATCGATGATGTTAGAGGAGTTTGGAAAGATCACCAAAATATATCAGTGATAAAAAAGAAAATGACCATGTTTTTGCATGAAATGACATTTGACCACCTACCGCATTAAATGCTCCAAAAATCGTATTAATGACTCTTTGCTTCAATTTTTATATATAAACAGTGCATTGTTATTTGTTTTATCCATGAACGTCATTTTGGAGAGCACCCAACCTCCAGGAGACAACTGGATATTTTGCACTTAGCCCAACATCGTGTCCATCTCTACAGTTGATAGGTAGGGGGTTTTTACCTCATACTTTTGTCATCTTTTTGATAACTATTAAAACCTTTATATATGTGTGTGGTAGGGGTTTGGGTTAAAACACGTCATAAATGGTTGTTCACAGTAGGATAATTTGTCCCTCTCCATAGAATGTTCATCCGCAAACCCTAAGGTAGCTTTGTTCCAGTTTCCATAGTTAGAATCCTCTAAGGTT
The DNA here is from genome assembly GCA_001517045.1 of Pseudotsuga menziesii. Classification (NCBI taxonomy): domain Eukaryota; kingdom Viridiplantae; phylum Streptophyta; class Pinopsida; order Pinales; family Pinaceae; genus Pseudotsuga; species Pseudotsuga menziesii. The sequence continues at coordinate 87,924 of LPNX010362759.1, read as the reverse complement.
GGGTTTGGAATAGTTTAAGGCCTCGCCGCCATATTCACACCCAGTCATGATTTTATTCCTACTAATTGTTCCTTTTCCATGTGAGTATCCTGTTGGGGACCCAGTCATGCATTCAGACCTCTTAGGGAAAAGTTTCTCTCTAAGATAGACATACCCTTTTCTTATAAGCATCATCTTACACCTTATTTCGCATCAGTTCCTGGCTAGGATGAAGATATGCGCCCTTCATCGTATTAATTTATATAAGGATGAGGTTTACGTGCTATGTGTAAATGAAAGTTCTTTTCCATTATGTTCATTGCACATACTCATGCTTTTACTCTGCAACGACTATCCTAGGAGAGGATGTCTAGCTCTCCATAAGTGCGACAAAATGAGAAGGCTTTTGGGGATGTCATTTAGACTATTCTGTTGGGGTCACAAAGTTTTCAAGGTTTGAGAGTCTACCTTCAGTCACTGTGAGACGAGCCATTGTGATGTTTCGTTACTGCAAACTAGTTGTTCCTTTACCTTCGGATTAAATAGCGGTTAGAAGCCCTAGCGCCTCAACAAGATTGAGCTCAATAAAAGGTGGAAGACCAAGATTATGAACTCCTTTAACTGGGATAAAATCAACAAACCTTAATGTGATAGTACAAATAATAAAATGCACAACTTCCAGATTTTTTTGACCAATTATTGTTGCCTTAAAAATTTAAAGAGAAGATGGGGTAACAATAGATTTTAACTCACATAACAGCCTATACATGGGTACTGATTGGTTTTCTTTTGAATTATGTCATTACACATCCTTTTGTCACTTCGCCAATGAATAAGTAATAGAACATGTATCTCCATCTTACATAACTGTTTTCAAGTGGCTAGTAATAGATTGGTAAATGTGGCTCTTTTTTCCGTTCTAACACTAAACAATCATTGCACTCTTGAAGGACAGTAATGCATACATCTAGTCGATTTTCCATTTCATTTTAAGTTACTTTAATACAACAATGTATGTTTATTTCCTGAGTTATTCGAAATAACTGCGGTATTACTAAGACACCTCTCACCATGCTCGTGTTACAGGATCTACTCTCACTGAGAAGACTTACCTCCCAAAGGACAACTTGAGAATGATAAATCTACACAATGCCTAAAAGGGGTGGTAAGAAGAAAGTGAAGGAAAGTGAAGTAGATTCTAATGTGTAGATAATCTCTAGGACCGAGATCAAATTTGAGGATACTAAGGCCATCATGGGAGTCGCCCCAAAATTCAAATGGGGAGAGTTGTACCAGATGATTAGAGATCAAAATGTCCCCGATGTTGGTCTCAAAGAAATGACCCTATATCAAAACATAAAAAAACTCAGGAATTACTAAGGCCTCAACATGCCCAAAACTTTTTCCTTGCTCTGAAGTCATCAGGTGGATTTTTCCTCAGACGAATCCTTCCATAATGATTATCTCTAATGTAAAAGGGGAAGCTTTTGCTTCATTCACTACGGCTTACATAACCTTGGCTTGCAAACTTCCCCCATGCACAAATTATGATGATTAATGAGTGGGTCAAAAAGGTATACATTGATATTCTGGAGTGTGCAAAGAAAATTATGATAACAGGAAAACAACTACGCCAAAAGGAAATTGGCGAATATGAGTCCCTAAGATTACGGACCCCTTTCAGGATCATAGATCTGATGTTGAACAAGATTTTTGGACGGGTCGATGAAAAACTTTATAAATTAAGTTGGATTCCACTAATGTATTATGTGGCCTTTGAAGGCACAATTTTCAACTAGGAAGACATCATATCAAATAGATTTTCATCCTGTGTAGTTGTCACACAGGGAGGTCTAACTTAGAGGAGGTCTAAGTTTTATATGTCGTCTTACCTGATTGATTGCATATTGTGTAGGCACCCTTTCGCCAATCTTGGGTGCATTTAGATACGAACTGAGACTCTTGTATATGTTTCCTATTATATCCTTTGGGCACATAAGTATGCAGGTTTCTACAAACTTATCTGTGACGAGTTTCTGATGCCCCTTTATGAGTTGATTTTCCTTAAAAAGCCAAAGTACCTTTTTGATAATTCCATGGATGTTATCTATGAATATGAATATTAATTTCTCTCTCAGGAAGGAACATACCTGAGGATGTATGGAGGCTCCAAAGCTCCATCCCTGCTTCCCAAATATGTCACAGACTATGTAGTCCATAAAGAAGCAGTGAGGCAAGTGCTCATAAATGATGTAGGTAACTTCCTCCATCACATGAAAAAGGAAACCTTCCTCCCAGTACCTTTCTGCATAGAGGGTTATAAGTTCAACAAGGTCAAATGTGCCTCTAAATTTGTAAAAGAGTTGGAATTTTTCACTTTGGGGAGAAACGTTTCCAAAGAAATGGCAGTAGTGGAACAGTCGCAGAACATTGTGCAACCATTGGGATACATTATGAATAGTCAGATCATTTTAACCAAGATGAAGAGGTGTACAGAAGAGCTAGTAACATGACTGAGTTGAGCAAGTGATTCAAGAAGAAAGTTGGCACCAGTGGGAGTAAAGATAGCAGCAGCGCAGTAGAGAGGAAGCTGCAGAAACAAAAAGAAGAGGCCTAAAGTTACAACAGGTCGAGGCAAAGAGAAAATAGAAGGAAGAATTTGAAAAGAAACTAGAAGAAGAGGCTCAAAAGAAGAAAGAAGCAGAAGAGGTTCAGAGGTAGAAAGAATAAGAAGACAGATTAAGGAAAGAAGTGGCAGAGAGAAAACAAAAGGAAGTCGAAGAGGCGGCTGAAGAACTAAGAAAAAAGGAGGAGGAGGACAAGATTAGGGAAGAATTGGATCAAGAATCAGCCCAAAATAACCTGGTAGATCCTTCTGCTTCATTAGGTAGAAAAATCACATGTTTCCACATTCCTTTTGCAGAAGTTGGACTTACTCCTTTCAATCCATCTAAGCAGCACACGGTGGCATGCTTAGATACCATCTTTTTTTATAAGACAAGGAAGACTATCACCAGAAGATCGGAAAGCGATTGAAGATGGGAACGAAAGTTGATGTGGTCATGGTGACTAAAAATACAGTCATGGAGGGTACTCATAAATACCCTAAGTTCATGGCCTCCATGAATGTAGCAACTGCACATGCCAGCACCGATAACGTCGACCGGTTGATGGAAGATGTAGAGAATCATAAATAAAAAATGCTCAAGCTGAAAGATTCTTTGGTTAAGACAAGAGGAGAAGGCATAGAATTAAAAACAAAGAATGATGCTACCCTCTCGAAGAAGGAAAGACTCCAAAGAGAATACCAAGTTTTGGAGACAGAAAAGGATGCATTGGAAGTACAAGTAATGATTATGGAGGGAGAGAAGAAATATTTTGAAGCCAGGATCTCGGAAATGGAATCAAGGAAATCTGCGGCAAGCCAACAAGTGGGGGAATTAAAAACCCAATCAGAAGAGTTGGTGGCACAAAAGGAATCCCTACAGAATCAGATAAAGATAGCTAATGAAAGAAAGTAGGATATCACTCCATTTTGTGACCAGGCCTGAAACATCCGAAGGAATATGCACCAAGTTCAAGTTAACCTCTCGGGTGAAACTTATAAAGTGAATTTGATGGTGACTAGATTAAAGAAAATTACAGTAGAGTCCCTAAGTTTTAGGATAAAACTAATAGAATTCAGAGAAAAGGTTCGAATCCATCTTACCTAGATAGAATCCAATTCAAAGTTTCCATAACACATGCTGTAGAAAATAGCAGGAGGCATAAAAATAGAAATGGAGCTCCTGGAGTTTTGCAAGAAAGCTTCTTTAAACAATGAAATTGACAAAACCTTGGGAAAATGTGATGAGTTCTATAAAAATATACGCCAAGTCTATGAGAAATGCAAGGTTTCTTTGGCAGCAAATATCATTGATCTTTTGGACAAAGACCAACATGTGGTGCATCTACAGGAAAGACTATAAGAGGATGTACAACACATTCAGAATATGGAAGTTGTTAACAAGGAAGATGTTAAAACTTTGGTTGGGAAAGCTTTGTCAGAAATCACATTTTGGAAGATGTGTACAGATCTTCCCTAGAGAAGGTGACATGCCTAGAGACTCAACTGGCCATGTACGAAGTGACCGTGCAAATGTTGGAGCCAATAAATTACAAGACTATTGCAGAAGAAACCAATGCGTAGGGAGAATATATTTCAAGCTTGGTTGGGCCCACCTGAATATTTTTTTTTCTTTTGTGTATTTTGTCATTTTCTAGTGTAAAGCACTAAAACATGAAATTTTGGAATTCCTAGGGTCAGGGAAGTCAATGAGTCACTAGGTGACAAATTGTAAATGTATTATAAATAGAGGTAGAGAGTAGAGTTAAGGTACTTTTCACTAGCACGAGGAGACTGGATTATTTTACAAGGAGAACTCATTTGTTCTAGTAATAAAGAAGGACCTACTTGCTAGGAAAGGACTACACAGGCATTTGCATGGAATGTGTGGAATCTCAAATGTGCAATTACTTGTATTTTTGTTTCTGTACAACTGTGAGATCATTTGGACTTCTTATGAATTATTTCTTTGATAATGAATGGTTTTGTTTCTGTATAAATATATGTGCATGAATCGAGTAATGAATGTTTTATTATGTCAAACCTTTCTTTGACAATATTTCTTCTGTGAATATACATATGAAATTGAAACAGTTATATGCAAGATTCTTATGAATAATTACAGCATATTGCTCTATTTCTTTTAAATTTTCTCCCTACGGGGATAGGATAGATTAAAATAGAATAGACTTGTTTAGATTCAGATTTAAAGAAGTGATTGAGAAAACAAGAATGATAAGGAAGGAGGTAAGAACCTACGCATCACTTGTGAGGTTCATGTTCATCAATTACATGCATTTAGTTTAGGCATTTGCATTTACTATTTTGTTAAAGAAAACAACATAAATGGTGGATCGACCCGCAACTGGTAAAGATTTAAACAAATTTAGATCTACGGTAGCGAGACAGTTAACCAGACGGGTTCTCCATACTAAAAGGTGGACGATCTAGTTGGGATCGATTACTGAAGAGAATCCCTACTAGTACCTGGATATTTTTTCAAGCATCAACATGCACCTAATTTCTTCCTAGATTCTTCCTCTTCTATGGGGAGTTACTCCTCCTCACCCATTCGAATATTTGAGCTCATGATATGTCATTTGATGAATCTTCACCTTCCAAAAACATTCCATCACTCATAATTTTGAATTTTGGGTTAATTCATGACATGTGTAAGGAGGAATCTAGCCACCCAAGGCCCCCATGGACCTCCAAATGTCCTTATGAAGCAATTGCACTTTATTTTCTCCATATTTATTATTTGTATGACCCAAATTAATGTGTGAATGATAAACTAAGGTTATCTTGGGTCCCAAAGCTCCCTTATTGCAATAATTAATCCCTCCTCCCCCAACCTAGGGAACTAGTAGGTGGGTGAAACATTTTCAACTAGTAGACCTATTGGAATGGAGACATGATAGGCCTCCCCACCCAATATTGTTTGTCCTCGATCAATGCAAAGTTTGGATTCTATGAAATTTTCCCATCTTCCCAAGTGGCCTCCTCACTAGGAAAATACTTCCATTGTACCAAATATTCTCTTATTGTTCTGCTTCATAGCCTTCTCTCCCTTGTTCTCAATATTTTGTGTGGAATGAGAACAAGTTGTCCTTCATCATCAAAAATTTGTAAAGTATTTGAAACTGATATCTGCTTCCCTATAACCTTATTTAGACACGAAACATGAAATACACACTACAACAAATTTGACTTTTATGGGCGGTTATCTTTCACCTCCAAAAGTCACTTTTGGGGGCGTTTTTGGCTTTGGAGGTGGTATTTGTGAAAAACTTTCCTAATAGTAC